>JADRCG010010310.1:4134062-4150146 GCA_019844195.1 Rhabdomys dilectus
ATGTGTTTATATGCATGCACATATGTATGCACACACATATGTATGTACACACACACACAAACACACACACACACACAGAGTAAATCCTGGCCCATTGCTCATTCATCTTTCACTTTTGTACTTCTCTCCTATATTTAAATCTCTTTTCTCATAATTTGCTGTTTGGTCAGAGACTTGTAATCCTTTCTTTGTGTGTGTGTGTGTGTGTGTGTGTGTGTGTGTGTATGTGTGTGTGAACATGTGCCTGTTTTTAGCATCCTTATGTTCTGTCATTCACACTGGCAGCTTAATGATGCCTCACTGGACAAGGCCTTTTTGGTTACTTCCTGGCTCTCTCAGTTGTCCAGTTATGATCTCATTATCTGATGTCCTTTTTTAATCCTATCTAGAAACATGAGATTTCCTCTGATATTCAGAAATTTTGAAAAATGTTTAGGTGTGTAATTTTTCCTGCCTGGAATTGAATGAACACCTACAACCTACCAATGCAAGGCTTCATTCACTCAGAAAACATGCTTCCATCAAGTCTGGCTTTCCCCTTATTCCCTCTGGGATGGCTGGTATGTCTTAGACCCTCAGGCCTGCCTCCCTCCCTTGGCTAGCAGCAGCTGTAGTCTCAAAAGAAGACTGAAATGGAGGTGATTCACTGCCTGAAAATACTGCACCTTCTTAGACACTAGCCTGATTAACCAATATTTGATATATAACAGTCTGGAATGAAATCAAATATAGATAATTTACCTTATCATGTATCTATTGAGATGTCTCACTTTGCACTCTATAAATGTGTACAATCACAATATACACATTAAAAACAAAATGATAAAAATATATTTAAGAAAAACATACCATTTGTATAGAGATAATAGGTGTGATTTTCATTTTATGTGACGATATACATCTATTAATTGTATCTACTTTTTTAAATGTATCTAGCTTTAAAACTGATGTACACAGGTTACAGAACAACTATTTAGGGCAATGAAAGCTGGGTAATCTGCCAACTCTGAGGTTCTGTTTCTTAAAGTCTTCAGAATTTTTTCATATGTAACAGAAACAAAAATTATCAGTGTGGGCGTGTTCAGTTTCCTTCCTCCTCTGACATGTGTGCCCTGATCCCTTTCTGTCTACAGCCCCCGTCCTCCCCACTGGCTTATCAGACGGGATAAATGCAAACAAAGGAGAGACAGAAGCAAAGAGCTGAAGACCTCAGTACAGCAGTGTTCTCAACCCTCCTGTTGCTGCAACCCTTTAATACGGTCCCTGACGCCGTGGTACCCGCTACCAGAACATGATTTTTGTTGCTATCTCATAACTGTAATTTTGCTACTGCTATGAATCATAAACACCTGGTATGCAGGATATCTGATATGCAACCCCTCAACTCACAGGTTGAGAACCTCTGTGAAGGTTTATAACCAAAAGATCTGGGAGTATGCACTATAGAGAGGAAAAAAAAAAAACAAAGAGAAAAGCAAATATGTGAAGGCGTTTTGAGAGAAGGGCAAAGGGAGGAGCATGGAGACAGAAACTTTGGGGTATCTAGGAGACATGAGAAAGTGTGAGACAGACAGGCTGCGGGGAGGGCAGACTGAATGAAGCACTCGCCCTTCTGTCTGCGGCCATTACACAGAGCACAAGTAAGAGAGTGACTCTGTAAAGGGTTATGTGTATGTGTCCGTATCTGTGTGCACAGCATGTGAGTGCGGGAGTCTGCAGAACCCAGGGGTTGTCCGATCTCACTGAAGCTAGACTTAATGGAAGTTGGTAGCTGCCTGCCTTGAGTGCTGGGAACCAAACTCTGACCCTCACAAAAGCAGTCTGACCTCTTGCCACTCAGCCATCTCTCCAGCCAGACTCTTTTACTGCCTCCTTAACATGACACTTCTGAAGTTGAGTCACTAGGCTCACTGTACTAGCTGGTTTTGTGTCAACTTGACACAAGCCAGAGTCATCAGAGAGTAAGGAGCCTCAGTTGAGGAAATGCCCCACGAGATCCAGCAGTAAGGCATTTTCTCAGTTAGTGATCAATGTGGGGAGAGCCCAGCTCATTGTGGATGGTACCATCCCTCCATTGGTCCTGAGTTGCCAGGTCTGGACATGGCTGCCTAAGGGGAGATTTGACATAGTTCCTGCCCCTGGAGCACCGCCAGGCCGTTCATCCCATGACCCCCACCACGTGTGCTGATGGTTGCTGTCACCCCAAATTGATCTGCTGTCTTTACTACTCGACTTTCAATCTTTCTTTCTGAGAAATATACTTCCCTCGTTACTTAGAGCTAATCATGCCATAGTAAACGAAACAGACCAGTGTTCAGGAAGGAGGAACAGAGATGATCCTGAAGCTGTGGAAGATGAGGAAGAGGCCCTCTGCTTGGCCTTCAGGGTCATGGGAAAGGATCTAAAGTAAACATAAGGGCCATAAAAGCCTACATGGTCCTTTTGGAAATGTTTCATTGCCAGACTTGACCTTGAGTTTGGAATCCCGAGGAAGCACGAGTATCCTGCAGTCCAATGGCTGCTGCATTGATTAGCCACGGTGAATTTAAAGATATTAAGGATACAGAGAGTGGTTTCAGGAAGAAAGAATATGGATAGAAAAATAATAAATTATGTATGATTTAGTAATAATTAGTATTGGGAGGAGAGCACACAAGGCTGTGGAACTGCTAGGTTAAGAAAATGAAGACTGGATAATTAAAGAAGGGTGGAGAAGCATATAAAAGTGCTCGGTTTTGTTTGTTTTTTTTTTTTTTAGTTGTTTGAAGAATTGAAGATAACAATGCCTGGAAAGATATCAGAGAAAGCTAACTGTTTTACCGTTTTATTTACATAACTTTGTAGGGAATCATTTTAGTTTTAGTATGTTTGTTATTTTTCTATTCTTACACGGAAGCAGTTACTAAAGACTGCCGTCTGCTGTACCACAAAACTGGGAGAGCTCCCCGGAAAGAACAGGCTGTGGAAACCTACAAGGAAGTGTGCTTTTGCTCTGTGCTTGGTCCTGTTCTAAGGAAACGGGGGGTGGGGTGGGGGGGGCTTGAACTGTTGATCCGAGACTTACAGAGTTTATGTAAATCTAAGAACTCTTGATAATTATTAACAATGATCAAAGCCTTGATGATACGGCTTCAGTAAATAAAGGGCTGTGTTCCGGCTCACTCTGGAGGAATCATGGAATTAAGAATTAAGCTGAAGAGTAAAGAATACTGAGAATCGTCAGGGAACAGAGAGAGTACCTCAACTAGCAGCTTCCACCTACTACTGACTCTGAGTCATTATCAAATCAGTGCAGTTCCCATTCCAGCCTTTCTCAGGACTCTCCTCATGCTAAGGCAGGACCTTGGTCCTGGGTCCAACAGGAAAGCAGGCTGAGCAAACTAGGGAGAATAAGCCAGTCAGCAGCATCCCTCCCCAGCCTCTGCATCAGCTCTCGCCTCCAGGATCCTTCCCTGTTTGAGTTCCTGTCTTGATTTTGTTTGGTGGTGAACAGCAATGTGGAAGTGTAAGCCAAATAAAACCTTTCTCTCCATCTTGCTTTTTGGTCCTGGTGTTTTGTCAAAGATAATACACTCCAGAATCTATTCATTTCATGTGTTTACACTGTACACAGTGTGTGTGTGTGTGTGTGTGTGTGTGTGTGAGAGAGAGAGAGAGAGAGAGAGAGAGAGAGAGAGAGAGAGAAACCTAGCTACATATTTTCTGTTTTTAACATTTTTATCTTTAAATATGTGCAGATATGTGTGTATGCATGTGGGTGTGTCCATATTATTATAGGTGCCTATAGAAGCCAGAGGCACAGGGGTTTCTTTGGCTGGATTTGTAAACAGCCGTGAGCTGCCAGCCCGATGTGGAGTGTTGGGAATTGAACTTCATCCTCTGGAAAAACAGCAAATGTTCTTATCCACTGAACTATCGATCCAGACCCTGCCTCCCTCATTTCCTGTTTTAAAAATGGGATCATAGAATGAATAGCTTTTTGTATCTTGCTTATTTTTTGCATGTGTGTGTTAGCATATGTGTACACTTATACACACAGGAGTCCAAAGCTGATATGAAGTGCCTTTTGATTGCCCCCCCTCCACTTTATTTATTGAGATGAGGTCTCCTGATGAACCTGGAGCTAGCCAGTTGGCCTTGGATTCACTGTCTCTGCCTCTGAAGTTCTAGAGTACAGGTGGCTGCCTAGCTTTTACATGAGCTCTGGAGATCTGAATTTTGGTCTTCACATGCTCGAATGCCAAAGGCTTTACACACTGAGACATCTTTCCAACCTTGCTTCTATTCCCCTTAAAAACAGATTTTTTGTTTGTGTGTTTGAGCTGCCTACTTCCAAAAAGAGATCTGAGTTGGATTAAATAAAATCAAAAACTTGTGACTTCAGATTCCAAGGACAGGAACCAGAACATATAAGAGCCAAGGGAAAACTATATTCAGAAATTCTAGCTAAGAATTCCATGAGTATAGTACAAAATGTGGTACTTTAAAAAACAGATTCCTAAGTGCTAACTGCCAGGAATTATTTTTGAGGAGAAGAAATTAATTTTGCCAAAGGGGAGGGAAGGGAACAGATCAGGGCTGAGTGGGTAAAAATGCTTGCTGCCTAAATCTGATGACCTAAGTTCAAGACTTGGAACCCACAAAAAGTCATCTGTGGTGGCTCACATCTGTAATCCCAGCACCTTTTCTCGATGGGGGATGGAGATGGGAGAATTGCACAGCAGCTCAAAGACGGCATGCTAGAGCTAGGCTGGAGCACCGGGCACAGCAGCAGAAATGACAGCCCTGCCTGACTCAACGAGGCAGGAGAGAACCTCACTCAAAAGTTGTCCTTCCCCCCCCCCCCATACTGAACAAAACTGCACTGGAGCCTCCAAAGCTAGTGAGTTCTCAATATGCACTCAGTTACTTTGAAGTCTTAGCCAGGAGACTGAGGGGAGTGGCCATGAATCCTCAGTTTTCCTATCTGTAGTAAAATGCAGCACTGTGAAGTAACGTATCATCTTTTAAACTGTGTATGTGCGTGTGTATGATGGGACGAGGGGAGATAGCTCATGTGTGGAAGTCAGAGGACGACTTTGTGGAGCCGGTTCTCTCCTCCCATCTTTAAGTGGGATCCAGAAATCAGGCTCAGGTTACAATGGTATGGTAGTGTGAATATGCCTGGTCCATGAGATGTGGCACTATTAGGAGGTGTGGCCTTGTTGGAGAACTGTGTCACTGTAGGGGTGTCACTTTGAGGTCCTTGGCTCAAACTCTACCCAGTGTGGAAAAGAGTCCCTCCATGGCTGCCTTTGGATCAAGATGTAGACCTCTCAGCTCTTCCTGCACCATGTCTGCCTACAAGCTGCTGTTTCCTGCCATGATGATAATGGACTGAACCTCTGAAACTGTAAGCCAGACCCAATCAAATGCTGTCTTTCATAAGAGTTGCCTCGGTTATGGTGTCTCTCACACAATAGAAACCCCAACTAAGACACCAGGTTTGCATTGTGGGGCACTTTATGTACTGAGCCATGCCATCTGCTTTAGTGTAGCTTTTTTAAATTATATTTTGTTGGTTTTTCATAAATTCAGATGGGAAAACAAACGAGAAGGAATATCAGACTGAATTCCCACTGCAAAGTGATTCAGAGAGGCCCATATCACATCCATCCTTGTGACCCCTTCATGAGCTTCTCCTGTCAACCTATCCATCTCCTCCCTCCAGTGAATACAGAACAGCAGAGTAAAGAACGATCCTCACGTATCCTTCCAGGTATCACTGGACAGAGTCATATCCAATCAGGGTGAAAGATGGGCGCTGTACGAATAAAGAAAACATTTTTTTCTAGTTCACTGGTCTTCCAGCAGGCTGACTTTCAATCTTGCACTCTACCATACTGTCTGTAACCTTCCTGGGTAATGTGTATAGAGTGGAGGACCTGGAAGTCTGGTATTAGCGACCTGACCTACTCTACTCTGATGACAACCATCTCTGTGATACGCCACAAATCAAACTGTGGGGAATAAGGATCCTCATGGTTAATATTTTAAACTCTGAAATTCGCTCCCTTCCTACCTCCCCCAACTTCCCTTTGGCCTCTGACTTTCTGGAGCTGTTCTTTGTCTTCAGGACTCCATTTCCCTGTATCATGCCCAATTCCTCACCTGGGCCACTTCTCCCTTAAGACATAGTGTCCTGAATTGCTCCTGTTACTGTAAATCTGATGGGAATCCCTTCATATTTAGTAGATACTATAGAAATAGTCCCATCCAAGGGGTCTTAATCTCATTGATAAAATGATTTAAGAATGGATTCCAGTGGAAACTCACGACTGTGGACACTTTTATTAACACTTTATTAACAGCAAACTTTCCCAGTGGAGAATGGGAGAGGATGTCAAAGCCATGCCATTGCGAGAGAAGTGAGCATGGAAGTCAGCAGCACAGTGGACCAGCCGCAGTATGGTGAAAGGCAGGCATAGGGAGGAAGAGTAAGGAAGCCCAGGGTATTAGGGAAATCATGCTTAGAGCATATAGGAAGGAAAAGTTAGGCTTTTCAGGAAAGGTAAGCGGACTTACAAGGTTGTTAGACCTAGGGGTCTTGATAGGGTTTGTTTTCTCTGCCGGTTAAAGAATTAAAAAGCAGAAAAGCCATCTTGAGGGCAATAGCAGGGGACAACTTAGACACAGCAGACAGTCAGCCAGTGAAGAAAGGCTTTCATTGAGGTGAGGACAAACAGCATATCAAGGCACAGACCCTCTGCCAGCCAGGTTTTTAGGAGCCAAAGCCAAGAGTGCTGGGGGTTTAAGGACCTTTGAGGGATCTTCCTCCTCGGACTCAGGGTTGGTCAGTTTGAACAAGACAGAGAGACTCACAGGTACATGACCTCAGGGTAAACATTACCTTGGCTTTGGCCTTTTGGGGTTTATTCCAGGGGACTGGGGTGGCTGATGGCAGAACAAAAACTTGCTAGGCCTTTGTTTTCAAATACCAGGCTTTTATCTCAAGTCAGGAGATACCTGAGGAGTGGTGGCCATGCTGTTAGCTTGGTTGTAGTGGTGACTCTACAGTTTAGTGTGCACACTAAAACGCCAAATTTACACCGTAGGCACATTTTTGTCATTAATAAAAACTGAAGACTTAAAAATGTGGGAGGGCCTGGAGAGATCACTCAGTGGATAAATACCCTTACTGTGTAAGCATGAAGGCCTAAGTGTGACTCCCCAGGATCCATTTAAGGCCCGCATGGGTGTGTATGCTTGAAGGATTAGTGACCTAAGAGCCCCTGCTGGCTAAGAAACTTGACTTGATTGGCCACACCTTCAGGCTGGTGGGACCCAGGAAGTTTCTGATAAGATCAATGTGGCAGCGTCTGCACCTGGAGCCTGAAGGTCAACCATTCCCAGAGTTTCCTTTTCTGCCCTATAAAGCCTGCAAGTCCCCTGCTCCCTTTCATTGTTCAGATTAAAGGACAATCTGCTTCTAAAGAGATTAGTTTCCTTTTATTTCCACGTCACTATCAATCCTGGTCTAACAATGCCAATAACCCAAGCACTGAGGGGCAGAGACAATGTTCAGTGGTCAGCCAGCCTAACTCAGACAGCTCCGCAGTCAATGAGACCCTGTCTCAACAAGGTGGACAGTAACAAAGGAAGACAATGTTGCCTGGCTTTTCCATGCATGTGTGTGCGTGCACTCGCACACGCGCACATGCACGGAAAGATGGGAGCTTGGAAGTTGGAAGTAGACAGAGCTGGAAAGTGTTAAGAAATTAGTGTAAACTTAACAGCCCTGAGACTGGTTAGGGAAACCCATGAGGCTGTTAAGCCTTGTTAACAGCATGCAGTTAAGATGAGTCCTGGGTTCCCCTTAATTAATTGCAAATCTGAACAACTTACATCCCATGCTGAAAGGAATGTACCATGCAGGTCCAGGGCACAGACTGTGAGCACGGCTGATTAGTCTGAATCCTAGTTCTATCGCTTCATGTGCAGTCTTGGACAGGATGCCTCAGCTCCTCCCTGTTCCTCGGACCTACCTGCTCTGAGGACTAAGCAAGTTAGTGCAAGTGAAAAGAAAAGGGAACAGAGACCAGGAGTGGGGTAGGAACCAACAATGAGATCTTTGGTGGGACCTGTTCTCTTACATGTCCAGCAAGTTCATTTAAAATTCAGGGTCCAATCTTGAGGGTAGAAATCTGCATTTTTAACTACATATTTTATGGGCAGTTCTTGCACGTACAGCTTGAAAACCACTACTCTTGAGAAAAAAAAAAAAAGCTTAAGACTTGAGTCCCACTCTTTTACACTTAAAAAGTGAATTTTACAGTTCTTTCTAATATACCCATTTTTGTTTTCATGTACAAAAAGAAAAAGCTACATCAGATAATAATGTGTATCATTTGGTGCTGGATAAAACGATGGAAGGAACTTTCAATATATCCTGGAGCTGAACCACTTCAACGTTTTCGCTTGAGACCAGGGACTCATGATGAGGCAAAGATGAGCTTGAGTTCCTGATTCTCCTGCCTCCACCCCTCCCCTGAATGCTGGAATTGCCAGTGTGTACTACCTCACCCAATTCCCTGGCATACTTCTATACAGCCCAGGTGCCATAATTAACCTGCATTGTCAACTTGATTGCAATTGCCATGGAAACACTACTTTTGGGAATGTCTGAGGGGGTTGAGGTTCAACTGAGGACTGAAGATTCCCCTTAACTATGGGTAGCCCTCCCTGTGAGAAAATCCAAAGGTTCCAGGCTCTAGCATTCCTCTCCCTCGGTTTCTTCACCATGAATGTAGAGACCAACCCCAATGCCACACCTTCCCCGCTATGATGAACTGTACCCAAAATTATGAGCCAAAATAAGTCCTTCCTTCTTTAGCTTGCTTTTGTCAGGCATTTTAATCACAGCGGCAGGAAAAGTAACGACTACATGCCAAACGTCCGGCTTTTCAGGGTCTTGTCATGCTGCAGAGTCTATTCATAAACTTGTGGACAAGTGTTTCCCCAAGATCCCTAAGTAGCTGGGATGAGACACACAACTGGCCATCTATCTAGTCTCCCCAGTGTAGCAAACATGTACATCCCCTTCTCCTGCTCCACTTCTAATAAGCTTGCTACCCAGACCATGCCTGCAGATGCAGTTCTCTATGGAGAACAGGCCTTACAGAGGTCAGGGGTACGGGGAACCTCTCTGTGGCTATTGCTCACTCCGCTGAGAAATCACATAGCAGAGATATCTCGGTTTTCTGCAAAGCTTTTCTGATATATTCTTGGGGTAGGCTAATCTGTCATGGTGGCTTCCTTCCTGGTGCCTCACCTTTAAATCTGGCAGAGGTGGTAGCTACTAAGCAGGTTAATTCTGCCATGTTCAAGAACTCATTCCAGAGGCAAGCCCACCTACCATTCACATCTTTAAATAAGCCACCGACTTAAAAAAAGGAAAAAAAGTTTTCAGCCAAAAAAAAAAAGTCTGTACAGTTGTAAGTGTATTCAAAAGCAGACATTCAATATTCATCCCATTTCCACAGTTACTGACTTATGTCCAAACTGATTCTGGTTTTGAGGCAAGATCTCCCCATCCTGTCCAGAGTAACTCCAAATTCATGATCCTCCTGACTCTGCCAATCCATGCTTGAATCCATGCAGACCCTGGGCTGCAGCGTTAGTTAGTCCCCACCCCCACCCCCAACCACCACCTATCTTCAAGTAAGTCCCCACCATACTTTGTAAAGCAGTGATCACTGCCCACTCAGTGCTCACACTGTTAAGCACCTCTTACTGCAGGACACTTTGCTTTGCTTTGCTTTGCTTTGCTTTGCTTTGCTGAGCCAGGACCCACATAAAGTTCGCAGACTGCAACTGGCTGACATCTCAAGCCTTAGCTACGTCCTCCTTACAACTGGTCTTGAGGAAGCCATCTTGTTTGCTTCCCACTCTCTGTATTTTAGTGCCTGTGCCCGATGGTTTGCTTTTGGCAGTTCATACTTCAGTCTTCCATAATTCTTATAAATTGTTGGATATAAAGGCTTCACTCCCCAAGATGAAGGTGAGTTTTCTGAGCTCGGCATTAGCCTCTGCGCCAGGCAGATAACAATAGCATTAGTAGTCTGGGAACACTTAAATATAGTTCCTATCTTGAAAGATTGGGGTGGTGGAGGGGTGCTGCTTCTTGACTGCCATGGGCTATGTGACTTTAAGCTGTTAATCTGTGGAAACCAAAGATTAAACAGTGGCCATGTTCCTTACAGGCTCCTGGAGTGGGGAAACAAAGTGATCTGAGTTATTCTCATCCCTTCAAGGATGAAGTGTCCCTCAGTGCTAATTTATGGGTTGTCTCTTATTAGTACCAAGTTTTCTGGGCTCTGTCCGAGTTGTTTTCTGAGGTAGCTGGTTGTGGCAAAGACGTTAACCTACTTGCCAATTATGCCATGTTTTTAGAGTGTTAACACTTTCATTCAGAATTTGTAGTCAGGGGGTCAGTTCAAGTACGAACAAAACATGCTCCTATCTCATATTAAACAGAAAAGGCTGATTTAACAATACCAGAAGCATGACTAGATGGATTTGCATCCTTCAAGCAGCTCTGAGCAAGCTCTGCCAGGTCACATAGCTCCTTTCCTAAGGAAGCCCGCAAGGCTTCCCTGGTGCTGTGAGTAGGACTTGTTCCCACAGTAATACTTGCATTTTCTTTAGAGCACACCCTAAATTTCTCAGCTTTTGAAAAGTGTGTCCACTGTAGGACAACGTCACTTGTTATACCACTAATACAATAAGAATGCAAGCTACAGGCCTCAAGACAAGGTGTTCAAAACAAGTGTGAGTTTCTTAAACATGTTTCACAGCCTCTTGTTTAAAAGTGTTTATTATCTGATATCATGGGAAAGAAAGTAGCTTCAGTACCATCTTGCAGGACCCTTTAAGTAAGTGGCCTCACTTCACCCAGCTTCGCCTCACTTCCACAGCCTGCAGCTTCCTGCATCTGCCGAGACAGGCCACTGATGGGTTACAACGCCATTCTCCACCCTTATGTAATGAATACGCTTACACCGTGAAACTTCAGTGACATCAAAGAGCTAGTATCGCTTCAGCTATTAAAACTAAATAAAAGAAGTTGTGACCACAAGTGTGACAAGGACAGCCCCAGAATCCAGCAAAGGCAAGCGAACTCACATAAAGACAAATACTTCCAAATATCTCAATCTTTTTCATTCAGTTATATATATGAAGCAGGAGAGCTGTGGTTAAGCCCACCCGCCATCTGCAAAACAGTGACCTTCTCATCTCCTCAGTGCCTTCTTTATAAGCAGGCTCTGGTGCTCATATGCAGACGGAATCCTAAATCCTAGCTCCTACCCTGTTTTACTTGTTGCAAATCACGTGCACCAAATATTGAGCTTTTGGACATGATGTAATTAAAAGAGGCATATAAATTAATATGCAAATGGATTAACTAAGCTTTAACACCAGGAATAATCTACAGGCTACACCCAGTTGCTACCACTAGGTTGTCAACTCAAAAGTGATCCTGTTAGCAGTCAAATGATAAATCAATTTCCTCAGCCATTACTAAGATTACTTGAATGTTTAAAATCAAAATGCGTAACATTGCGGGTTTTCCTTATCACTCTTCAGCATTTGGAAATTATTAATCACCTGCTAAAGGAGTGCATCAAGAACTAATTTCTTCTTATTTGTGTGTGTGTGTGTGTGTGTGTGTGTGCGTGTGTGTTAGTAAAAATGACAAGGCACAGACTGAATTCATTCCCTCATTATCTATCTCTTTCAAGAGAATGCTTAAAACTTAGCTAAATATAGGCAGTCTGAAACAGATAACTTCCCAGACTTGCTTGTAGATACATGTGACCACATGACCACATTCTGGTTAATAAAATGCAAACTGAAATGTACCACAGAGCTTCTAAAAAGCACCTTTCAAAGCACTGGCACCTGCCTGTTGCCACCCTCCCGGCCTTCCAATAAAATGATAGAAAATTAAAAGGACCTTAAATTCTCCAAAACAGATCATGGATTAGAGAGCTCACATGAGTCCTAGGTCTTTACCTCTGGCATTTAATATCAAGAGAGAAATAAGTCATTATGTCTTATCCAAAATACTTTGTCGCCCACCATCCCTCCAAAACACTGGCTTTCTCTGGATAGAGGACAAACTTCATAAATGAGAGATTTTCAGACATGTTAACCAGCCACCCCTCCCCTCTTTTCTTTCCTTTTTCCTTTTTAAATTATTCTTTTTTGAGACAGGGTCTGACTATATTAGTCTAGCTGTTCTGGAACTCACTATGTATATCAGGCTTGTCTCAAACTCACAGAGATCCTCTTGTCTCTGCACCACCACACCAAGCTCACATCTTTCTTTAGGGACATATGTAACTGTTACACACTAGGACAGATAGTCTAGGTTGGTATTGTACCTCTGCCACTAACTGGCAAGCCAATTAACTTCTATAGTCCTGTAGGTCTCTATCCATTGAACTGGGGTAGCACCATCTATGTAAGAAGATCCCCTGGAGACCCACAAGTAAACATATATGAAAGTCTTAGCCAGTATGAATCACTACACACATTAACTGGTGAGACTATAAGACTATATTACACTGTATCTTCACAAACACGTGCTCAGGAAATAAATATTTGTTGAATAAATATGTTAACATCTTTGATAAATTATTTTTTTTGAGCTGAATGAAACTGATGTTAGAGTGTTATCTGTTCCCTAATGGGAACAAACAACAACTCCTAATTTTGATGTCAGTCAAAAGATGCAAGAGTGTATGAAGAGAGAAGCCAACCCACTTCTCTGGGCCAAAAGTGAACCCACTTGCAAAAGCAACACAAAAAAAAGCCTGCACAGTTGTACAGAAGTGACACTGTTCCTAGAGTCACAAAGACGCATCGTTAATATTTAAGTCACTAAACCTACCACATCAAACAAAGGAGTTCTTCACACTGGACTGTGATGAAAGCATTTTATTAAATTAAGTGTGTAATTTGTAAATGGTTTCATAAGAAATTTTAAAAGCAACATTATAAACATTTTCAATAAAAAAGTACAGAGTTGACAGCAAAAAAAAAATCACATTTTTATAGTACAAATAAAAACATTTTGTTTCTGATATACCATCTGAAAATCTTATAGTCTATTCTTCAACTGCTAGCTGTAATGTGGCACTTTAATGAGACGTAGAGGGGTAACACAACAAAGCAGGTTCATCACCTGACCACGGAGTCAAGCTCAGATGTGAGGACAGTGAATGAACTCCGGCATCATCTAACTGAGGTTACGAAGGCTTCAGGACACGGGTGTGTTCGAGCCTCGTTTCTCTATTCGCTTCTGTGAAGAGGCGAGGCATCAAGTAATACTGTAAACTTAAATCACACTTTAAAAATAAGCACCATTAACATACATTCTACATTAACTCACTTTTCCTTTTCAATGGCACTTGGTTTTGGCCACACAGACATTTAAGCCTGTTTTCTTTACAAGTATTTAAAAACAAGCAACACTTAAGCACGGCACAGATCGTCATTAGTGTCACCTCACTGCACAAGAGAGAAGCACTCAGAAGAAACAACACACAGGATTTTGTCCATTTCTTACATTTTCTTAATTGAGAGCAGTTAAAACATTGTCAGAGCAATTTCTTGGGTTTCAAAAGTTTCCAATTGCCAGCTCAGAACTAACTAACTAACCTTGTCCTTACACATGTCCTTCTAAAGCAAACAGAACACTTGAATTTATAAAGAAGAAGATCAAAACAAAGGACAGGAAGCCACCCCAAAGAACTGGAAGCTGTTTCTTCTCAAAGTCTGTTATCTATCATTTCAGTCACAGTTTCCATTATATAATATGGATGACACTTAAATGTCACAGTATATTAGTATGGAAATACTAATAAACAGAAGAAAACTTCAACTCAAAAATAACACCAATATATCAACATCTAATAAATGTCAGAAAACACGTTCCAACTGTCTCACAGGATAAGGAAAGAGACTGAAAATGGTCACAAGGCCGTAGCCCTCACACTGACTGTCAAGTGATTCCTATCAATTCTGTTTTCAGTGGGTTGATACCAGTAACAGATTTGAAATGTATGTAACTGCTACTAAGATCTTCCAAGTTTGGGGGAAAAAATGCTGTATTTTAGAATGTTTTAAAATACTAGGTTTACAAAGAGCTCTTCGACCCTGGATCATCTCTAAACCATTTTTACCTCAGACATATAAAATTCAGAAGTGAGCAAAAGAAAAATCTTTGGTCCCCAAAGTATCTCTACCTCTGGCTGGGACACAAGATTTAGAGATCAGCAAATAAAAGTTCAGAAATGATCTCTCATACTTGTAAATGCTTCCGTGATACCAGATAGGAGTTGGAAAGGAAATCTGGGACTATAAATATATAGGATGTTCAAACTTTGTGTATTTATGGATAATAATTAAAGAATATGAAGCCAAGCATGGACCTATAGTCTCAATACTTAGGCAAGTGAGGCAGAAGGATTGTGAGGTTGAGGCCAACTGGGTCTTTGTAGCAATTCTGAGGTCTACATCAGGTTTACCCCATCATAAAGAACCGGTATCAGACTTCTGAAAATCAGGCTGGGCCCAGCAGTAAAAATAAACAGCTGCTTTCTGGAGGCTTCTAGCCTCGGCCTCCAGCCACAAGCACACTAGTGCTTCTTCTCACTGCTTCTTATTAGTTAGAATCACTATAATAATATAAATCTGTCTGAAATAGTCAAATGTGTTTTTAAAACATGAAAAAATATAAAACACAGAAAGTGAGTATGCAGCTGCACACACTCTAATAATTCCAAGTTTTAAATTGTCTCCGTTTTTTGTACCATATAAACTTAAACACAGGAATAATATGCTTACTTTATTAACTACTGATTATGGTTTTTGTACTAAGTTGTAAAAGAGAACTGCTTTATTTGTAATATATATATAAAACACTTCTAAGCATTACCAAAAAATGGTATGCTATACTACCGCAATTTTTAAAACAAATTATTACAAGTCTAAAAATATAAATACTTGAGTATCAGTAATCACTATTTGTAGGTAACAAACATAGATTTTTGTTTTTATGGAAATAAAATTCAATGGTAAGGCTCTTTTTTAAAAGCATGATTCACAAGACATAAAAATGTGGTTCCAAGTTTTATTCCCATTAAAATGCTCTTTGGGAGCTCACTCTGTCGGAATCTTTCAGGGAGGGCACCGCTGCGTTCCTTACGAAGGTCAGAAATGCAGCAGAATTGTCTGTGAACACCATATATGTTGAAAATACTCTGTATGTCCAAAGTTAGATTTATTTTAACTACTGTGTCATTCTAGAAAAATTACATTTTGCCAAACTAAGTCTGTAGAAAGGAAACCAGAATTTATACATAAACAGGACATTAGCTCAAAATAGTCAATGAGACTCTTCTTTCAGAAAGTTGGCTCCTTTTCAAAATAAAGGTTAAAAAAAAATCTAATTACAAGAGTTTCTTTTACAGTTATACCAAAAGGACTGACTCCCTGCAGCTTAGAAATGATGTCTTGAGCCTAAAGCAGCCATTTAGTCTCCACGTCCCTGCATGGACAGTCCAGGATACACAGGAGACACCCAGCACTGCCTGCCTCTCCTCTGAAAGCTACCTGTTGTACCTATGAGACTACGAGTTACTCTCAGACTAGCACAGAAGGGAAGGGATGAAGACACAGAGGGAAATACAATCAAGTGCCCACCTGTCAAGTGACTCTGTGTTAAGCTTTGAAAGGAGACAGAGCTCTCGTGTTTCTGCTGCTCACCTTCCCCCTCACTGCTGAACAAATTCTTTGAGAGGCACTCAGCACTCGGCCCTCACAGCCGCCTTTAGGACTCTCTAAAGGTGAACCAGAACACAAGGCAGTGTTTGTTGGTTGGTTGGTTAGTTGGTTGGTTGGTTGGTTGGTTGGCTGGTTGGTTGGCTGGTTGGTTGGTTGGTTGGCTGGTTGGTTGGCTGGCTGGCTGGTTGGTTGGTTGGTTGGTTGGTTGGTTGGTTGGTTGGTTGGTTGGTTGGTTGGTTGGTTGGTTGGTTGG
>JADRCG010010310.1:4150156-4160301 GCA_019844195.1 Rhabdomys dilectus
TGGTTGGTTGGTTGGTTGGTTGGTTGGTTGGTTGGTTGGTTGGTTGGCTGGCTGGCTGGCTGGCTGGCTGGCTGGTTTTCCTAACCACGATACAATACTTAAGACTTTAAACTGCAGGTGATAATTTTTTTGGACATTTTGTAATTAATAAAAATTCCTTTTAATGTTTTAACAAGTAACAGACTGGCATTTGATTAAGTTAGAAAAACACTTTCCTTGAATTCTGAAAAACATTTTTCTTGATTTACATTCCTAATAAAATACATTTGAAATACATACAGAGCTGACTGAATTACTACAAGTAAAACCAACGTCAGCCCACAAACCTCACGCTTCTAAGTCCAGGGCCTTAGGTTTCACTTTAGCATGACTTTCAAGCACCCAGGTTTAATTTCAGAAAACCTGTAGAAATGAGAAATGAGTTATTTAAAAATAAAAATTTTAAACTACTTAAAAAACCTATCTTGTAATCAATTTGAATTCTCTATACTTAATATTTGTTACCAACATTGCCTCCTTAATTAACATCCAGGACCAATATCTCTGTTGCAATCCCCCTATTTATTGTCCAAAAAAAAAAAAAATCCAACCCTAAAGCTGCAGTTATTCCTAGAGCACTAGTCAACATAACTTAGGATTTTTCAAAACTTCTCAAGCCTGAATTTGACCTTCATGAGGAAGGAGTCTCCAGTACGAAAGATAAGATGTTGAATTACCTCAACACGGCAAAGTTCTAATCTAACCAACCCAAATGTAAAACTAGCCCTGAAAGTCTTCTAACTTTTATGTACAAAAGTAATACTACTGTTTCTAAAGGTAAACAAGTAATATCTCATTGCATGGCATAAAAAAGTCTTACAATAACTGCTACTGGAGATTCCAAAGAGAGGGGAGAGCTTTAATGACTGGTACTCAGACAAGGAGAACCTACTGAGCAGCAGAGCTTTGCCCTTGGGATTTCCCTTATCTGCTTCTATTGCTGGCTAATGACTACAATGGAAAGGACACTCCATACCTGTCAGTAAAAATCAACTGTGCATTTAACTTAGAAGACATACAAATTCAGCTACAACTTTGGCTATAGTTTAAACACATCCAAATTCTATCTATTTCAGGCAAAGTCCCACAAATACATTTTGTCCTTCAAAACTAGCAAGGCTCGTATGTCCTCTAGTTCTGCTCGGTACCTGCAGTAACAGAGGATTCAAAAATACTTTTTGTTTTTCATTTTAAATTTACAAATAGTCTTAGCAGATTGTTACTGACAAAGCCATCTTTACCTCTGGTTCCTTGTTACCAGACAATATAAACCTAGCAAGAAAAGTTATCCTTTAACCACCAATTTGTGACTGAAATCTGATAGCTGAACTGAGGTGACTATCTGAGTAGGTTTGAACATCTGGGTAGCAGAAGTCCACACTCACCTAAAGCTGTGGCTTGTGAGGTATTTAATGACAGCTGGTTTGATTCGAGCAACTCCCCCCTGGCTGTGGTTTCCTCTCCCAGTAATCACCGACAGATAGGGCTTACCGCCACTCTGCTTAAATTCTGTTAAAATGGGAATTTGAACAATTAAAATCATTTTTACATTCATTTTTTACATTCTTAACAGAAAACCTAACTATTCAAAAACATATGAAATTTTTTTTCATGATGTTCTAAAGATTTAAAATTCAAGTGGGGGTTATGTCTTAAAATACACAGAGCCTTGAGCAATTTATCCATCTAAAGAGTTGAGTGGAACTAGACTTTGAGAACACACTTGGTAGCAGGGGCAGAGACAGAGGATGTGGAGTAAGGTAGCCAGGTGAGCTTGACATCAGTCTGAGGGACACAGTGAGACTGTTCCAGGAAAGAAAAATAAGGCTTAACTGAGAGAGAGATTTCCAATTACTCCAAGCCTTTCTGAATAATGACAGCAATATTAATTATATCCAAGAATTGCTACATACCTTGACTCAGACATTGCTTTACATGACATATTTTTGTGAATTAGAATCAACCCTACTAATGAAACACTCTAAAGCCAATCAGCTTTAGTAGGAATCACAGTGAACTGTGTGTGGCCATGAGCAAATTCACTGGTTTCTTGGTGCCTGTTTCTTCACATTAAGAGCCACTATTTTATAGGTCACTTCCAGGAACAGCTAGCTATTAGCAAATCTACTTTTAACACGGTCTATCAAAGACAATTCATTGCTAAATTCTTCCCAGAGAGAATTTTTTAAAATACTGAATGACGCTCATGTCTTGAAAATACACAGCTGCTACTTCATATTTGACCTTGGGAAGGTAGACATGTAAGTTCTGAGATGAGTAACAGCTCTAATAGAGTAACAACAACAATAAAAACAAAGACGTTCTGTTAATAATAAAGTACTTAGTGAAAAACGTTTATGTTCTCATTCATAAATAGCCTAAGTTTATGTATATATAAATAACTAAACATTCCAATGTCCAGCTCTGGCTGACTTGGAACTCGTCCTGTAGACCAGATTCTCCTCAGACACACAGAGAGCCCTGCCTCTGATCCTGAGATAGAGGTGAGCACCTCTGTGCTCAATCTGATGTATTTTTTAGGGAGCTATAAATCAATAGTTTTCCTTCTCTTTGTTTTTCTTTATGTTTACTTTTTTAGAATAGAGTTATTTCTCCTCTACTCGCAGTCTTTATTTTCTTATTGCATCTTCATGGTGACGTTCCAGTTGTTCCCCTGTCCCCTGTGAACCTGTGACCAATCACATCCAAACTCCTGAGTTCCTGGTTTATCTGAGGGCAAAAGTACTTCACAGGTGTGTGTGTACCTCGCTCACAAGGCACAGAGGACCCAGTTGTCTCTATTTAGCCTCAATTTTAAAAGTTCTTTTATTTTATGAGTAAAACATAATGCAGAATACCCCACAGATTCCTACCCCCTACCCCAACACTTCTATTCAGCAATTCTGCCATCTGGTGGTAAGTGGTAGGCAAGCTCCCCCAAGCATGCACAAGATGGCTTTTTGCACCTCGGGTCTGACCAAACGCTACCCTGGGCAAGTTCCGCTTAGCCCTGTGCTGAAAGCCTTCATCACAGCCACTGTGAAGGCTGAGGCAGAATCCTAAGTTCAGGGTCATCCTGTGTTTCAGAGTTAGGTTCAGTGCCAGCCTGGGCTACACCAGCCTGGGCAACTGAGTAATATATTGTCTCCCAAAACAAAACTACTCCCTTTTATTTCAGTAGTGTTTGTTGTTTGGGGTTTTTTTGCACAATCAACTGCTTCAGCTACACAATCAACACTTGCTTCCAATACTCCCTCCTCTCAAAAAAGAAACCATGTGGCTATCAGCAGTTCAGCAGTTACTACCAGCCAAGCAACCACTAATCTGCTAAGAACATTTCACTCAAACGTCACCTTTTGTACTGGCCTTCTTTTAAGTAGCATTCTTTCAAATGTACTTTCATCCATGTATGAGAACATCTTCATGGACCATTAAATAGATCTACTACATTGTTTATACACACAGGGAGGGAGGGAGGGAGGGAGGGAGGGAGGGAGGGAGGGAGGGAGGGAGGGAGGGATGAGAAAACATGGTTGAGCCTAGAAGGCATTATGATAAGTGAAATTAGCCAGACTGAAAGAAAAGACTATGTGATGTCACTTACATATGGAATCTCAAAGACGAAACTCAGAGAAAGACAGCAGAGCAGCTCAGGACAGAAGAGAGTGGATCAACACTGGGATGCTGAGGGTCAAAGGCAAGCATTTTCTACTGCAGGAGTAAGTTCTGCAATCTGAAGTTCAGCGTGGCAGCCATCAGTAGTACTGCACTGTGTAACTGGTAAGTCATTCTCACACTGCAGTCAGCTACACTCACCCATTGTCTTAGTCACTTTTCTACTGCTGAGACAAAGTTTACTGGGCGTGTACAGCCCGTGACCATTATGACAAGGAGCACAGCAACAGACACATGGTCTGAGCAGTAGCTGAATGCTTACATCATTACCCAATAGTGTGAGGCAGAGAGCTAACTCAGAAACTGAGCCCATCCACGGTGACACACACCTCTAATCCTTTCCAAGCAATTCCAGCAACTAGAGACTCAAACATGAGCTTGGAGGGAGCCATTCTCACCCAGACCATCACATCCATACCCCTATAAGTAAGGCAGTAAACTCAATAATCTCACGTCAGACCTCAGTGGCGAGGTTAACCTTTCTGCCATGGACTCTATCTGGGCTGAGCAGACATTTGTTTCTATCTCCTCGGTGTCACACAACACATTTTTCCACACCAAAATTCTAGTTTTTAAAAGTACTGGGGAACTGAACTGGAGAGATGGTTCATTATAAAAGCACTTGCTGCTCTTACATACGTCCCAGGTTCAGCTCCCAGCACACACAGAGTCTTAATATCTCCCATATCTCCAATTCAAGATGACCCAATGTCCTCTTCTGACCAGGCATCCAAATAAAGCAGATATTCATGCAAGCAAAATATTCATACACATAAAATAATAAATTAAAAAAATTAAGTAGTGGGCTAGGAAGACACAAAAAACAATTTCAGTTAATAAATACAGAAGTTAAAAAATGTGTGTGTGTGGGGGGGGGGTATGGTGGCACATGCCTTTAATTCTAGCCCTTGGAAGACAGAAGCAGGCAGATCTCAGAGTTCCCAGACAGGCTGGTCTACAGAGAGTTCCAGAACAACAGTGCTAAGTAGAGAAACTCTTCGTCTTGGAAAAAACAAATCCAAAAGGAAAAAGAAGAAGATAGGAGAGAAATATAAAAGGAAGCATTTTAAAAATGAGAAAAAGTAAAATATCTGCATTACAGATTAATTGGTCTATAAACACTGTATTATTCTATAACCTCTTCAACACAGTTGAATGTTTCAAATGAATTCTCAATCTTACATACCAATCCCACTGCATCACAAGTGATAAGTGCTGAATTGATAAATGTATATAAAGTGCAACAATGCAGGTCATCTTGATAACTCAACGCTTGTCCAGTATTAGTGTGTGAGATAAGCAAGACAGACTGCACTTTCTGTGGAGCACGACCACTGAAGACAGCGACGCAAGACATTACACAGTGAGGCACTTCATGCACGACACAGAGTGAGGTCTTGAAAAAGATCTAGCTAAGATCCTGGGAAAATACACAATTTAGGAAATGATAGGTGTGGCCTCTCCTAGTACCTGAGTGACTAAATATAAGCAGAAAGAAAGGGACACTGACATACTGCAGGTGCTTAGAAAGCCTGCCTCTGAGGCAATTCTGTAAAAGTCCTATCACTTTACTTGCTTTTGTATCTGAGCAAACATCTATTTAAAGACAGTATTATATAATATAATTTATATTATATAATATAAATAATTCCAAGAAGGAAATCTTAATGGTCATACCAATAAAGTTTCTCTGAGGAATGACTAATACAAATGTCTACGAATGAAGCAGACAGTCCCAGTCTGCACAGGCAGAGTCACTGTATTTGGCGAGACCTGTGGACCCCAGTGCCGTCAGCATCCCTACCTTCTGTTTTCTGCTGTAGAACTGCTGTCAAGTGTTCTATAGCTTCATCCACATGCAGCCCATGGAGGTCTAAGACGTTCTGCGGTAGCAGAGAGGCATTGACTTTCTCAAAGATCTCCACAGCAGCGAGGTGATTGGCTTCTTTCATCTTCTGCTCATGCAGACTGCCCTTTAATCATAAACACATCACCAACAGAAACTTTTAATAATTACCACTGAAGACAAGCAAAGAAGCAGAAGTGCCCTGAATAAAACTCAGAACACTAAATTTAGTATCTTGATGAAACAAGCTAAAAGATGATGAACCAAACTTTGGAGAAATTCAGTAAATGAATCATATGGTTTTTAAACTACTCATAATAATAAAATTTTTTTTAAAAATCCTTAAACAAAATTCATAAAAGAAGATAACAATATTTAGCTCAAGAAAGAACCAATAGGTTTAATGTTTGATTTAATTAATAAAGTGTATTCTTTGATAATCATGGGTCTCTCAGCTTGATGGTCCCTTTAAAGCAGTTTCCAGTTACCCCCTGCTCAAGGACTGTTGTTAGGGCTCTAAGGGGTATCCTAGTTTGACATCTTCTGTTTAGGACAACCTGAGTTCAAGTCAATATAAAAAGCTGGGCACATCTGTATGCGCCCTAACCCCAGCATCAGGGGAAGAGACAGGTAGATCCCAGAGGCTCACTGGCAAGCCAGCCTAGCTGAAAGGTCAAACTTGCAGCTCAGCACTGTCTTACTGCCTGTCTTAAGGCAATAAATGGGAATGTGACAGTGGAAGATACTGTCCTCCTCTGGCCTTTGTATCCACACAACAAGCACTCATACACTAATGTGCATGTACCAAATATATATACAAGGCACAACACTCACAAATAAATGCTTTACTAAAAATTGAAACATCATAGACAATGTAAGACCCATGTGACTCCAGTCTAACACAACCTTTTCTGCTTTCTTTCCTCCTCTATCTGCTCAGACATACTAGTGAATGATAAACTGCTCAGGAGACCATCAAATGATTCAATTTAACATAAAGAAAAATCTGGGAAAACAAACCACAATTCCCCAGGCCTAGTGGTACACAGCCAAACTCTCAGTAACTTGCAAAGCTATGAAACAGAACCACAAGTTCAAGGGCAGCCTGGATAATTTAGTGAGACTCAGTCTCAATATAAAAGATAAATGACAAAAGGAGAGGAGAGAGTAGAGGAGGGGAGAGGAGGGGGAGGGGAGAAGAAGGGAGGAGAGGGGAGGAGAGGAGAGGGGACAGAAACGGAGGGGAGGGGAAAGGAGGGGAGGAGGAAATACAGCTCAGTGGTAGACCCCTGTTCTAGTATGTGTGAGAGCAAGTTCACACTGAGGCCTGAAGAACAACTGTATTCATGATGCTACACATACGAAAGCAGTGACAGAAACTTAACAAAGAAGACACAAGTTTCACAATCATGGCATTCTTTTATATTAGGTCACTTTATATGTCACTTATATAATCTCCAAATTCTTCCCCAATTGTTAAACAAAACTTCATGTACTTAAGACTACTTAAATACCATAACTGATAAACAAACTGTAACAGTTTTCCACTTCACCTGTTGAGCATAAAAGGTGGCCACGTTCTTCTTCCCCATGCGATAGGCTTCCTTGGCCTTGCTGTAGCACTCCATCCTCTTCTGCTGGTGCAGGAAAGCTTCTGCCCTATAGTCATCATACTCAGGGTACTCAAAATCCTGGAAAGATGGGTCCCCTGGGGGATCCTCAGCCTCTTTCGGTTTCTTTGCCTAGAACACAATGTGTAATGCACAGAGAAAGTTTGGAATGGATGTCTTATTCTGGATGAATGTCTTCTTGTCAGAAAACATATGCACAAACTAGGCCTGAGCCAGGCATGGTGGTACATGTCTGTAATCCTAGTATTTAGCTATCACTCAAAAGCGGGAAGATCAGGCAACTGTATGTGTTCAGCATGATATAGTCATAGACAGAATCACAACAGCCTGCTACTCTGGATTACATAAATTCTGTTTAATTTCAGCAACTGGGCTAGGTGGATCTTTGAGTTCAAAGCCAGCCTAATCTAGTCTGATCTACAGAGGGAGTTCCAGGAAGCTAGGGCTACACAGAGAAACCCTACCTTGGGAGTTGGGAGGAAGCAAGCAAGGAAGAAAAGCAACTGAACACCTGACTCATATTTCCCCAGTGTCTGCACTGTAAGCCAGGGACTTACATCATCAGCTCTTTCACGTCGTTAACATTACCCCTTCTTTACACTTTTAGGAGACATAGACATGTTCTTCAAAATTATTATTTCCTTTTTGGCAGGGGAAGAGGGATGAGACAGGGTTCCTCTGTGTAGCCCTGGCCATCCTGGAACTCGCTCTGTAGACCAGGCTGGCCTCAAACTCCTGCCTCTGCCTCCTCCCTGAGTACTGAGATTAAAGGTGTGCACCGCAGCAGCTACCACCAGCTGTTCCTCACAATTATTAAAATATAATTAGGTCACAAAACCAAGCCCAAAGATAGAAGGTAAAATAAAGAGCAATATCGATGTATTCAACACAGAAATCCACGTTTTGGTTTGTGTTTAAACCTATTCCAAGTTTCAAGCCTTGGACACTGTTACACATCTATCCTCTCAGCACTCAAGGACAGGCAGGAGTTCAGGTCATTCTTGACCACACAGGGAATGTGAAGCCAGCTTAAGGTACATGAGGTCTTACTTTTGACAAACAAACAAAAAGTTTCAAGGTAGCAAGAGAATTTTCAACTTATGGTTTTTAAAAGCCAATTTAAAAAAAAAAAACAAACAGAATACCTCATGTTGTTAGTATGGCTGATATTAAGATCATAAACACCTTTGTGGGTAGATTTCAACCTTCTGTAGTACCACCAGTCACCGTGGTCAGGTAAAGAGCTTCAGGGGCCTTTTACAACCTCCTGTAGTACCACCAGTCACCCTGGTCAGGTAAAGAGCTTCAGGAGCGTTTTACAATAAAGCCTGGACCTTCACAATCCCAGTATCACGGAGACCAAGCAGTTGGATTGAGAACAGTATAACCTACATATCAAGATCCTCTCTCAGAAACCAAACACAGCAACAAAGTGTGGTTTTGTATGTGTGTGCACCCACATGTGCATGTGATATAATTGTTATCCAAACCAGATCCTTAAAGAAGCAAGTCACTCTTATGTAAAATGTAAGACAGTGAAAATAATAACGATACAAACTGTCCACATGCTTTCTATCAAAGAAGAAAGCTGTATTTTGGGTAATATTTTCAGACAATATATCCAGATACTTTTCAAACTATGGTTCACAAACTCTTCGTGAGTCACATGTCAGATATTTACTTTATGATTTATAGCAAAAGCATAATTACAGTTATGAAGTAGCAACAAAGTAACTTTATGGTTGGGGTCACTACCACATGATAACCTTTTTAAAGGGTCAGAGCATTAGGAAGGTTAAGAACCACTGCTTTAGAATATCAAAAGCTAATGTTTAAAAACTGAAATATAGTAATCTCTAAGTCAAACTGTCCTTTCATTAATTCTTTTCTTCAAAGTTATTTTTTGCAGAGTACTACTTGCAAATAGCCATCTACATCTTAAGAGATATATGGTTTTAATTGATTTATGGAAATCTTAACAGTATTATATATAATACTATATATACTTTATATATGTAAGCACTATAAAAATATTGTATGTATTATGTTATAGATAATATTTCTAACTGATAAAATATTACGGAAAACTAACCTAATATATAATAATAGTTATATAATTTCCTCATTAATATTTTGCTTAGACCCTGGAGCTGTAGAGGTTTAAAATAACAGACATAACCATGCTCTCCAAAAACCTTAATTATGAGTCAGGCATGGTGACCCAGAACTTTAATCACAGTACTAAGAGACTGAGTCAAGAGGATCTCTGAATTCAAGGCCACTCTGGTCGACACAGAGTTCTAGGCCAGCCAGGACTACATATTGAAACCCTGTCTCAAAAACAAACAAAACAGAGGACTGTAGAGATGGTTCAATGTTAAGAGCACCTGCTACTCTTGCAGAGGACCTGGGGGTTTGGTTCCCAGCACCTACATGGAATTTCACAACTTCTTGTAACTGGAATTTTGAAGGTATCTGATACCTTTCTCTGGCCTCTATTGGCCCTGCCATGGAGTGCACATATACGCATACATGTATATAGGTAAAACACCCAAATACATAAAGCCACAACAAGAAGTTCTGATGCTGATACAAGACTGCAAGTAAGAATCAACCACAATTCAATTGATTTATAACAAGTTATCCAAACACAGAATAAGGCATTTTCAAGGTAAAACAAAGAAACAACTTAAGAAAGAAGTGGTTAAATATTTCTGCCCACATATATAGACTCTAAGATCTATGATATAATAAAAACCATTGTTTTCAATTATGCCTCATAAACTACTGTGTCAACACAGAAACATCTACACGAGGCAAAGGCAGGTGGATCTCTAAGTTTGAGTTCAGCCTGGTCTACACACAGCAAGTTCCAGGACAGCCAGGGATACACAGAGAAACCCTGCCGAAGGAAGGAAGGAAGGAAGGAAGGAAGGAAGGAAGGAAGGAAGGAA
>JADRCG010010310.1:4184341-4195384 GCA_019844195.1 Rhabdomys dilectus
GGGAGAATAGAGGAGAGGAAACCTATTTAAGGGTATTCAGAGAAGTTGGTTGGAGAGTTAGCTCACAGGTTCTCTGTGATAAATAGGAAGAAGAAATAACTGGAGGAGACTGGGAAAACAGGTAAGGTTCCATAGTCACCCTTTGTTTTCTAAGGGAATGTAAAGGGAGGAAAACTGCCAGCTACAGCATTTGGGCTCGGAGCATTCCACAGATAACCTCACTGAATCCTCAAGTAATACTATGAGAATGATCATCCTAGAAAACAGAAAATGAAGCTCAAAAAAGGTACAGGAACTGGACCCAAGTCACATAGTAACAGGGCCGGTGTGTCTGACTCCAGTGCTGAGCTGATTGCAACACAAATAGCCACTGGGTCGGTCTTCAAGCATTCTTCCATGCCTGGGACATTGCTCAGTGGCTGGTGCCTTGCTGGCATGCTCGAGGCCATGGATTTGATCATAGGCACCACAAGAAAAGAAAGTAATGTTTAAGCATTTGAAATTTGAATGCCTTTTTGTATTTTGTTTCTGTTGTGTACGGTTTTTGTTTTAAGAAGATAAATATGGAAAAATAGCACAGCACTTAGGACACAGCTCTGTTCTGGAGTCAAAGCGCAATCATTTAAATATCTACTTGCTTGATATGATTCACACAAATGAGCTAACTTCCCTAAGCAGATCTTCTTGTTGTAATATGGGGATGCTAAAAGTACCTACCTCAGAGGCTGCTGTGGGCTAAGTGAGATAATCCATGAGAAGGGCCATGCACAAGGACTGGCACCTAGTAAGACCCAGTTAACGCTCCCTTAAGAGAAAAACAAAGAGGGGTTGGACAGGGAAGCCTGTCCGAGAGGTCAGTCGAGAAGAGAGCAAAACTGTAGAGCTAAACAAAACACTGAAACAAAGTGAAGGGGAAACACGAACAGAAGAGGGGAAAAAACTACAGAGCAGAAAACCCCAAAATGACCAACTAAAGAACTATTTATGATGAAAAGCAGTATAAGTAAAAATACCAAAATACAAAGGTAATTATCATAAAAAGGAAGTCTTAAACAGATCGCAGGAAAAATTTAAACTGTGACATAAAAATGACCTTAAAGACTAAATGAATAATTTATAAAACATAAGAAAAATCAAATATAAAAATATTCAACATTAATCTCTATTTTAAAAAGAAGAGGCACAATAAATTCCTATTAAAATCTTAAAATAATTATTCCCAATGCTGAGAGGTTGTAGGTACTACAAACTGGCATACCTCCCTGGTAGGTAAACTGCAGTGCATTTTCAAGGCTGGAAAACTATTCTTAACCTATGCTGCAGAGAGCAATGCTTTGGACCAAGAAGAAAAGCCAGAAGAAAATGGCTACTTTCACTGAAATGTTCTTTCTCTGTACCCATGAGAAACTTAAACAGAAATGAATCCATTAGAATACAACTCACTGGAACACTAGGGAAACACCAAAGAGAAGCAGACAGCTGGCTATAAAGAGAAGTATGCAAGAGCACTAACAACAGCTTCATGGTATTAAGTTTGAAAAGCAGAATGTATGCTTTAGTGCCATCAATGCTATCATTCGAACTATTCGTTACATCAAGTGTATACAAAGAAGGTGTACAGAGGCTCCTGAAAAACAGAAATAAGGGTGTTAGGACATAAGATGATATGGTTGTAAATCCCTTCCCCACTGCTTTATGCACATATGTTCAACAAGTTTCTGAGCACCAGATGCAGTCCGGAAACCTGGGTATCTTATGACAGCACAGAAATGCTCACAACGTAGCTCACACAATGACTGAGATCGTAAGCTTATCCGGCGTTATCAAGACATTCACATCTACAATGACTTTATCTTATAATAACTATAGCCAAAAACTATACTAACCAGGTGATAATCCACCCAGGCAACTTAAGAGTTCTTTTTGCCTGCAAACATACTTCTAAACAATTTATTACAGGTTATTATAGCATACTAAGCTGAAGTCATTACCAAAATCAGACAACACAATAAACTTTCAATCCTCCCCCAAGAAAGTCCTACCCTGTAAGATACATATTATTATTTTTCATTAACAAGTTAGGAAAACAACTCAAAGATGTCAATAGCACCAACCTGTCTAGAGGAGATAGAGAGGATAAAGTGTGGACTATATTTATATTCATGCATCTTACACCTACAAGTGTGCATTTCTTTATAGTAGAAACTATCTTTATCTTTCATATCCCTAGTGATACAAACAGTACCTTTGTCCCTGGGAGATACTTAACATGTGATAAACAAAATAATAATAACATTTTTCTACATTGGTATTCATTGTGGCACAGAATATGAGGTCTTCTTATAAGATGCAAAGAGTCAAACTAAACTTTTCTCACCTTTAAAATCACATTCAGAAAGCATCAAATAAACTACATCAGGGTCCAGAGCAGAGAACATCTCTGAGATACTGGAGAAGAGCTCCTCCTCATCAGTCTTTGTCGAACACACGGGAGGAAGAGCAGTGGCTGGCTCCTCACGACTAGCAACACGGGATACGACAATTTTCTTAGAGTTTGCAGTCTTCCGCAAAGGATTTCCCCCAACATTTTTCCTTTTCCTTGGCATTCTGACTTCCAAAACTAAAATATTTCCCTTTTTTAAAAAATTTTAAAGATTTTTGATATTTATATCATAATTCAAAGGAAAAATTTTATTAAAAATTCTTGAAAATCCAGAAGTAATAGAACCTAAAATAGAAAGCAAGTAAAAATACTCAGACTACATAATTACATTTCTACTTCTAAAATGGAATGACATCTCTGTAACTCCAACAAAGTACCATCAACTCTAGCAGCAAAGCCAAGAACAAATCAGTCAATTTATCTCCAAAAATCCAGTTGTCAGGATTGAACATGTTAAAAATTAAGATAATACAACATAACATATTTCAAAATAGCAAATATACTGTTTTAGCACCATTATTCATTTTTTAACATAAAAGGACCCATCAACATTATCAGAATGCCTATTGAACACCTATATTCAGTTATCTAATAGGCATCATAAACTTAACATGTCCAAGACTGAGCTCCTGACCACTTCCTCAAACCTGCTCTCTGGGGGTATTCCCACCTCAGCTAATGTAATAACCCTTGCCTCCTCTCATCCAAGCGGTAAGACAATTTGGCGATGCAAACAGGCAGTGAGAGCTAATCCATAGGTCAGATAATACCTCCCAGCTGCTAAAGTGTCCCCTACCTTCCCTTCTCACTCAGGATGAAGAGACCTTTAAAACAGCTGTCACCCAGACCATTGCCATCTTGACACTGTCTTCCCTTAAGCATTCCTTTGCACTTGCCACCTGAAGCACACTTAGGCTCCTGGCTCTTCTGCTCCTCCTTGAATGTTTCTTGCCATGCTCCCACCAGGGACCCTATACACTTTGGCTCCCTCTACTTACTTTTCTACCTGGAATCTGTAAGGTGGATTTTCTCACTACCTCATTATTACTCAAATATGACAACACTATTAATCCAGTACAGCAAACTCTTTTTTTTCCTTAGACAGGGTCTCATGTAGCCCGACTGACCTTGAACTCCCTAGGTATCAAGAATGGCTTTGAATTCTGATCCTCCTGCTTCCACTCCCAGCTTTATGTGATGCTGGGCTCCAACCCAGACTTAAAAGCATACCTCGTGTTCCACTTGGACTTTCTTCATGAGTGTTACCTTCTAGTATGTTATTCACTTACTGTGCTCATTTAGCTATGTGTCTACTACCCATATGCAGCAGGATGTAAGCTCCACAAGGGCAGAGACTCGTGGATCTGGAGAAGGTCACAGTCTACTTGCTTTCTCTATTTGGATATGTCTAATAAAGATCTCTAATTTAACATCTCTAAAATTAATAATTTCTTAAAAATCTCTGAAAATGTCTTTATATTTTCCCTCAAAATCTCCTTAACTACTTGGCCTGATGACCAAGAATCATGTGTCTACGTTCCAACCCCTAACCTGTTCCCTGCACCAGAGTCCCGATAGTCTACGTTCAACAGACCCGCCAGTCATCTTTACAGAAGTCAAGTCTGACTGGATCAGGGTCCGCTCTAAGCTTTCAAGGAGTTTTGCCAGTGATTAGATAGTCAAAGCTAAAGTCCACACACTGGCTACCCCTCTGCCAGCCCTTGATGGCTTCTTCCCACAAGATATTAGCAGGGATAATTCTCACTCTAAGATTTTGTTATCTTTTTAAGTATCACATTCAAGAATTGCTTTCCTGACTACCAAATTCAAAGTCAAATATCCTGCCCCAATCTCCACTTTCAAGCTAATCACTAATTGCCCTTAACATCTCTTAACATACTATAAAATTTACCTTTTAATTAAATTTGTGTCATAGCTCCCTCCACCTTCCAGTAATGACAGTCATCAGCCACATGTGCCTAAATTTAAATTAATTAAAATTAAAGAAAATTATTTTATATATATTATATCAGATATAAGTAGAATTTAGAGCAAAGATTATCAGAGGAGAGGGAAAAGAGGTCATAATAAGGACCAATCCACCAGAAAAAAAAATAACACTAAATGTCTATGCATCAAAAATATAACTACAAACAGGAAAAAAAAGAAAAGAAAAAGTAAACAAATTTCACTACAGTCAAAATCTCAATACTATACTATCAGCAACTTGGAGAACACATCCCAAGAATACAGACCTCAACCAACAGCTAAGGATCTAGTCAACATCTATGGAACATTCCTCTCCACAGCGGCAGAAGACACTCTTTCATATGCACGCAGCAGCTTGCCATGATAAACCATAACCCACATGACATCACAAATCTTACGGAGCTTCAAAGACCTGGATGCATACAAAGTATGCTCTGCAACCACAGAGAGACAACCAGAAATCAGTAACAGAAAGACAAGAGGAAATCTTCAAACACTTGGAACATGAGCAATAACTGAGCCCTAGGTCAAAAAGACCAAGTCTTTTTGGGGCTGGGGAGACACATCAGTCTGTAAATGCAGGCGGCATTAGCCTGAAGACCTGCCTTTGGGCCTGAGAACCCATAAAGAGCTAGGCAGAATGCAGTTGCCTATAACCCTAGAGCAGGAAAGGAAAGAGACAGGAAAATCCTGGGGTCACTGGCTAGCCAGCCAAGCCAAGAAACCTGCAAAAACACTAAATCCTTACATTTTTAAATTACAGAAAAATCTCACTAATGAGAACATATTAAAACAATAACACATGCTATACACTATACTTTTCCTTTTTTTTTTTCTTTCTTTCTGGTTTTTCAAGACAGGGTAACCTCTGTAGGCCAAGCTGGCCTCAAACTCAAGAGATCCACCTGCCTCTGCCTCCCAAGGGGTGGGGTTAAGGTTAAGGAATGTTCCACCACAGCCCCGTTACACTTTTCATCCCTGTGGCAAAATTCTTGTAATAAACTATTGAAGAGTAATTATCTGGTCATGGTTCCAGTCTTAGTTTGGTCACACTGCTGCACATCCAACAGCCGCAACCGTGACAGAAGAGGCTGTTGCCCACTGGCATCTGGGAAGGAGGAGCTGAGGAGAAGCACAGGAGATGCCTGGACAGAGTACTGCCTGCCTATACTGGAGCCTACTCCACGCAACCAGACCCCACTTCCTAGTTTCCAACCTTTTTAATTAATGCAAAATTATAAAGTGATTAGCAAATTAATCCATCGATTTACAGCAGCGCCCTTGTGATACAATCACCTCTGTTTGTTTGTTTGTTTGTTTGTTTGTTTTTCGAGACAGGGTTTCCTCTGTATAGCCTTGGCTGTCCTGGAACTCACTCTGTAGACCAGGCTGGCCTAGAACTCAGAAATCCGCCTGCCTCTGCCTCCCAAGTGCTGGGATTAAAGGCGTGCGCCACCACCACCCGGCTTTTTTTTTTATTTAACTTTTTTTTTTCTCCACAGGACGGGGCGCACCCACCCTCTGCCGAGGGACGCCCAAGCACTGCACCACCGCGTACTCGCAATACAATCATCTCTCAAAGTCTATGTCCACCACCTAAGACCTAGCCTTTAACACTAGAGTCCTCTGGACACTTCATATCTAAGCTTTAACCACTTAAGTGCCATAAAAAGAATCCAATGCATCAATTTATTAAGAATATGAAGTCTTTCTAATATTTGAGAAGTAAATCAATACAATTCCAGTATTAACAAAACAAAGAAAAGATGACACAATCAACTCAGTGTCTACCAAGCACAGGGCTGAGAAGCACCAAGGACTGTGCTCATGGGACTCTCCCAAACTGGAGAGGAGAGGAAGTGATGGAGGCATGGTGAACACCTCATACTGAGCTGGAAGCTGCCACAAGCTTTCCCTCCGTAAACAGAAAAGCAGACTTTTGCTACAACCACTCCCCTACTACACTGGACCAGAGGCCGCACGGAGCATGTAAGAAAGAAAATAAAAGTTCTAAGAGAAAAAGCCAAGTGTAACAGGACAGATCTCTCTGAGTTCCAGGACAGCCAGGTGATGTCTCCAAAAGCTGTAGGGGTGGAGCTGAGGGGTCTAAGAAAAAAGAAGTACACATACAGAACTATCATTTCCGTATTCCGTGTGCACACACAAATCTCAAAGAACCTACAGAGTTCTGAATTCATCAGGTAACTTAGCGAGGTTGACATCACATTTGAGTAAGTTTACTGTTGGGAGGAGGTAGGGTGGCCACAGCACTGTGGCCGGTCAGACGACTCTGTGGCGCTCCTGTTTATCTCCTCCATCCTCACATGAGTTCCGCACACTGAATTCAGTCTTGCGGCTTGCATAACAAGTGGTCTCCCCTGGCCCCAATCTATTATTCCTTTATATTAGAAATGAATTTAGCTAGGGCTACAGCTCAGTGGTATAACAGGTATCCAGTAGGCATGAGGCTGCTCTAGGAGTCAGTAAGGGAAAGAGAGAGGCAGTGAGCAAAGGGAGAGGAAAGAGAGGAAAGAAAATCTAAACAAGCTCATTTCTCAGTCCTTATCTTTTCACAGTTGAGACCATAGTCTCCTGAAGACATTGCCACTCTCAGGGTTTCAACTCGCCCTGAGACAACAGGGTGTTCTAGGTTTTATTTAGTCTTAAGACCTCTTTTTGTTTGTGCCTCATCTACTCTTCGGTGGTTTCATTCAGCCTTAATAGTTTTAAAAGCCAAGCAACAAGCTAACAAGTTAATATCTCAACCAGCAACTCTTCCTGGCCTGAGCCTCAGCTGGGAGAGCCAGCCTCTGAGATGGGATTGGATCCTGAAGGCTCTGACCCAGCCAACTTGGTTGGAAGAAGCAGAGGTAGCTCCCAGCCACTGGAGTTGTGACTTGAAGAGCTGATCCTCCCCCTGGTTCTTCTGACTCCGCAGCTGACTCCTACACTCCAGAGGAAGTTGCTTTGCTCCCCAAATGCTCCTGCCATGATGTTCTGCCTCACCACACAAGTGCCCAGAGGCAAAAAAAGCCAAGATAAAAACCTCAGAAACAAAAAGCTGAATAAATCTTTTTCAGTGCTTGTTCAGAGATGCTACAGTCAATAAACACGCAAGCCAGGCATGTATAAAATCTCACTTATAGACAATGGCCAGCTGCTGAAACCAAACCAAGAGTCATTTTCTTATTACTGTTTTTGAGACAGTGTCTCACTCTGGAGGCCAAGCTGGCTATCACTTAGCACCCGTGTTAGCTTCACATGCAGAGTGCTGGGACTAGAAGCTGGTACCTCAGCAGCAGATCCTGACTCCTTTTTTTCTCTTACACCTCTCAGGCACTTTACAAAACCTACCAGTTCTAAGTTCAAAATACATTTGTTGGGCTGGAGAGACGGCTCAGAGGTTAAGAGCACTTCCAGAGGTCCTGAGTTTAATTCCCAGCACCCACATGGTAGCTCATGACCATCTATAATGAGAGCTGGTGCCCTCTTCTGGTCTGCAGACATGCACATGCAGGCAGAACACTGTATAATAAATAAATAAATCTTTAAAAAAAAAAAAAAAACATTTGTTAGTCAGGTATAGTGGCTCACGCCTTTAATCCCATCACTCTAGGAGGCAGAAACAGGCAGATCTCAATGAGTTTAAAGGCAGCCCAGTTTACATAGAGAAATCTAGGACAGCCAAGGCTACATAGTGAGACTCTGATCTTGAAAAAAAAAAATCAAGAAAGAAAAAAATACATTTGGCAATCCAACCAATTCTTATTACTTCCACCTGGATTAAAGATAGCATCCTCTCTCATCTGAACATACTTTTAAATGTGTAAGCTCCTAATTATCTATTTCTATATCATTTTTATTAAAATACCATATACATATCATAAAATTCACTATTTTGGCTAGTGGTTCCCAACCTTCCTAAATCTGTGACACCTTAATACAGGTCTTCATATTGTGGTGGCACCAACCATAACATTATTTGTGCTACCTCTTAACTCTAAATTTGTCATGAATTGTAATGTAAATATCTGTTTTCCAATGGTTTTAGGTGACTCCTATGAATAGGTTATTTGACCCCCAACGTGGTCACAACCTACATGATGAGAACCACTTATTTAGGGGTATTTTCTTTCTCTTTATTTATGTATAAATGTATGTACTTGGTTGTCTATATGGTGACATATGTGCAGGTTCTCTCAAAAGTCAGAAGAGGGTGCCATAGTTAGTTGTAAGTTACCCAATGTGGGTGCTGGGAGGCAAACTCAGGTCTTCTGCAAGAGCAGCAAGTGAGTGCTCACAATGTCTCCAGCCCCTTTCCTCTTTTTTTATTTTTACTTATTGCTTGGGTGCTTGCTTATTTGTTTGGTGTTTGTGGCTCAAAGGACTGGGGCCAAATACATGCTAAGAAATATGACACTCTCCAAGTCCAAAATTCTCCATCTTGAAGTACACAATTCAGGTTTTTTTTTTCAGTATATTTACAGAGCTATACTCTAATACAATTCTGAAATTTTGGTTTCTTTAGAAAAACACAGAACTAGTATAAGAATGTGTTTTGTTTTGTTTTAATCCCAGGTATGGTATGTATGTAGGGCTGCTTCAGAATGTCCACAGCATCTAATGATGATTAGCTCTGGCAGAGGTGTGGTTTGCCAGCTGCAGATAGTTTCTGTGATTGTGTGATGTTTGGAATTCTGGGAAATTTTCAGAGGGTATATAAATGCTATGGCCCCAAGAGGTGGTGTTGGTGACTGTTGGTAGGATCAGGGAGGTTGGCTGTAGTGTGTTCAAAGTTGTGCTCAAAGAAGAAGCAAGAAAAAAATTCAAGGATCTCTCAACCTCTCTCTCTCTCTCTCTCTCTCTCTCTCTCTCTCTCTCTCTCTCTCTCTCTCTCTTCCCCCCCCCATCCTTTGTCTCATATCTGGTGATAGGGGGTAAAAAGGGGGTGGGGGTAAATAGGTAAATAAATGGTGGGAAAAAGAACCCACAAAGTAGAAAGGCCAGCAACACTGTACAACCATCACCACAATCTAATTCCAGAACATTCCTGACATATCCTCTTATGTAAAATAAGCACTTAATCCTCATTCCCCTCCTCTCATCCCTGGCAACCACAAAGCTCCTGTTTCTGTGGACTGAGTACTCAGGGCCACTGTGTAAAAGGAACCACGCAATAAGGCTTGTTATCACTGGTGTTGGTTTTGTTTCACTAAACATTTTCAAACTAAGATGTAGCCTGTGACAACACTTCATTTACTTTGTTACTGAGAATAAGGCTATAGTACAAATACATCATATTTAACAACTTTCCAAATGATGGAAATTTTAATATTTTTATTATAATAATAACCTTACTCTAATCACTTTTAAATATTTATTTTATTTTATGTGCATGAGGATTTTGTCTGCTTGACTGTAAGTGCACCACATGTGCACAATGCCCAAGGCCAGAAGAGGACACTGGATCCCCTGGACCTGGAGTTACAGACAGCTGGGACCCAACCCATCATGTGGGCGCTGGGAACTGAACTTGAGTGCTCTGGGAGAGCAGCCAGTGAGAACTTTCAACCACTGAGCCATCTCTCCAGTCCTATCTAAACACTCCTGAATGAATTTCATGTAGACACGTTTTCCTATTTCTCAGATGGATTCTAAATCATATAAACATTTAACCGTTTGAGGAACCACCAGAGTACTTTTCAGGAGGTACATCACTGTGATTCCCACTAGCTACACACAAGGCTCCAAACTCACTACACTCTCACCAGTACCTATTACTGCCCTTCATTTTAATTATGAAGATTTTATCTAAATTTACTTAGTCTGGCTAGTAAGTTTTGATTTGCATTTCCCTAAGGTTTAATGTAGGCAAGGATACATTACCACCTGTATGTCTTCTTTGAAGAAATATCTATTTGCATTACTTGCTCCCTTTAAAATTGATTTGTTTTTATTGCTAAGTAGAAATGAGGCTACTTACTCTACTCGGTAAGGCAGAATTTTAAGCAGTGTGGTGGTCTGAATGAAAATGGTCCCCATAGGCTCATATATTTGAATGCTTGGTCACCACAGAGTGGCACTTTCTGAGATGGGTTAGAAGGTCCACACCTTCTAACACACCTGGCTCAGTCTGTCTCTGTCCCCACCCGTGTCTCTATTCATAGACCAAGGTTAACTCTCAGTTACTTCCTAACCAAGCCTGCCTGCTGCCTGCCTGATGCCATTCTCCTGCCATAATGGACTAAACCTCTCAAACTGCAAGCAAGACTCAGATTCAATGCTTTCTTTGATGAGAGTTGTCTTGGCCACGGTGTTTCTTCACAACAGTAGGACAGTGACTAAGAAAGGCAGTCACTAAAAACTATGTTTTGAGCAGAATGTATGAGGGTATAGCTATAGTCCAGATTACTATGGACACAAAGCACAAAGACTGCCCAAGCACAGAAAGAAGCTCAAGACCAGCATTGGCAACAGAGCAAGAAAACATCTAAAGTAAATCTTTTTAAATGCTTCAGATAGTGAGATAGTGAGGGTGAGATAGAGAGAGACAGAAATAGACAGACGAGGGAGAGGGAGAGGGAGAGGGAGAGGGAGAGGGAGAGGGAGAG
>JADRCG010010310.1:4195784-4218593 GCA_019844195.1 Rhabdomys dilectus
AGAGGGAGAGGGAGAGGGAGAGGGAGAGGGAGAGGGAGAGGGAGAGGGAGAGGGAGAGGGAGAGGGAGAATGTGTGAGTGTGTGTGCCCAGAAACTGAGCCTAGACCCTTGCAGGTGTAGCTACTGAGCTACATTCTTGGGCTTTGTTTTACTTATTTTGAGCCACCCAAACAGAATGGGTGAAAAACAGAATTATGGGATTAGAAAAACAGAAAAATGGGATTAGAGTGAGAATATAAAGAGCAAAGGACTGTGACTACCTTTTATATATCACTTTGTTATATATACTTTTATATTTTCCAAATATTTGCATGTTTCAGAATCAGGGGGAAAAGTTACTATTATCTCATACAAAAGCAAATTTGTTTGTTTTGTTAGACAGGGTTTCTCTGTGTAACAACAAGCCCTGGCTGTCCTGGACTCCCTTTGTAGATCAGACTGGCCTCGAACTCAGAGATCTGGCTGCCTCTGTCTCCTTAGTGCTGGGATCAAAGGCATGCACTACCACACCCAACACACAAAAGCAAATCTTAACTTCCCTCTACATCCCCAGCTTACAAACTATCTCTTTTCCTTCTTTCATGTGGTGACATGGAAGATATCATGTAAGAAGTATCCAAACAATATTTAGTACAGTGGGGAAATTCTAATGCATAAAAAAACAGCTAAACATCTCAATTACTTTATGTAGCCAATTCACGTCAGTCTCACTTTTGTTCTATAAGTGATTTATATTTAACTCATTTAGCACCTAATCTGTGTCATCCTTTCTCCACAATGAGAGCCTCTTAAATCCATGCGTTGTAAGCAAGCTGTCTTTACATACAGACCTATGTTAAATAACAAAATACATTCTAAAAGATACAGAAAATAGGGACAGGTAAAGTTTATTATGAGAAAATGTGCAAAGACTGGATCAAACAAACAATTATTAATAATTCTATAAACATAAATTTTATATATACATCCTCAAAACTTCTACCTTAATAATCAACTTTGGCTAGCCTCAAACTTGTTATGCAGACTGAGCTGGCCTTGAACTTGCATCATCCTATATCATACTCCCAAACGTCCCTTTTTTAATGATTTTAACTGGGACCTGAGAAGTAGCTCAGTTGATAGAGTACTCACCTAACATGCACAGTACTTACTATGCATGATGAGAGCTATGCCTTGCACCATATAAAACTGGGTGTGGCGACAGTGCCTGTCTAATTCCAGCTCTAGGGAGGCAGAGGCAGGAGGATCAGAAATTCACCATGCATTATGGCACATACCTTTAATCCCAGCACTCAGGAGATGGAGAGAGGAGGATCAAAAGTTCCTTGGCATAGTGGCTCATGCCTGTAACCCCAGCACTCAGGAGGGAGAGGCAGGTAGATCTTTAAGGGTTTGAGGCCAGCCTCATAGAGCATAGTTAAGTTCCAGGACAGCCAGGGCTACATAGTGAGATCCTGTCTTGGAAAGAAAAAAAAAAAGAAGACTTTTTTTTATATATATATTTTGGTTGTGAGCCTAGCCTTTAACAGTTGAGCTACCTATGCAGCCCAATCTTTAAGATTGGGTCAAGTAAAAGAGAATTTCAAGCATACTATATGACATATACCTGCAATCTCAGAATCCCAGAATTCAAAGAAGCTAAGGCAGGGATTTGTAAACTCAAATCCAACCTGGGCTACCTGGCAAATCCTTTCCAAAAAACCACATGTACCATGTCATAAAGATAATGCAGATATTAAAGTCTCATGGACATACCAAGACTAAGTCACCAAAATAGACACAATTTTTAGACAAGAAACCAATTATCTTTAACATATATTTATATATCATAAAACTACAATAATTGGTAAGTGAGGAGACCCTGAACATCAGTAGGAAACAGGACAATTATGGCAACAGTACCCTTTAAGTGCAGCCATTAATAAGAAAATAAGGTGTTCTCGAGAGCAGAGAGCTGAGACACCCTGCACGGTAAGCCAGCTGCTGAGCAGCATGTGGCTCTTGTTCCAAGAGCAGATGGAAGGTAGCTTCTGCTTCTCTAAGCGCAAGCGGTGTCTTCAGTCCTTCCCGACTCACTGCAAATTTCACCTCGCTTACTTTAGGCCCCTCCATCGTTAGCTCAGTAACGTGTGCCCTCTGTAACATACTTAGACGTGATTACACATGACTGGTCTTCCCGGTCCCTGTCCCAGTGCTGACACAGCTCACCTCGAACACTGTGTACCAAGTGGCACAGAGCACCATGCTCCCAACAGCACTTGGGCAGAGCCTGGACAAAGTAGCTGACCAGGGTATCCATAGGCAGAGTCTGGGTTTCTTTAAAAACCCAGTTGTGTTATGTAAACATGTTTTTGTTTTAATCCTAGGTGTGGGATATGAGGCTGCTTCAGATTATCCATAGCAGCTGACTACTTCACGCTTGGGCAGGGGTGTGATTCTACCAGTTACAGATAGTTTAATTCTGAGGAGTTCTGAAGGAGGAAGCTGCTGATGGTCTCTGTTGTTGCATTTTGACAAGAAGTTGGAGATACCCTGATGACGAAGATTGGACTTGACCAAGGAACTCGATGCCCTTATTCCGCAGGAAGTAATTTAAAGAGACCTGCACTCCCTTTCCACTCTAGCCTTCTTTCTCTGGGGTGGGGGTCGGAAAGGATTAGGGTGGGTAAGGTGTGGAAGGGAGGTAAAGACAAAAGAACCCAAATAAAATATGGGGGGGGAGGGGTCAAGGGGGGATATGCCTACGGGTATCCACTCAACAGTAACGTTCAGTTTCATCTGTAGATGTCCGTCTCCTTGACCAACATGTCTGTGGTGATCTGAATAGGAATGGCCCCTGTAAACTCATGTGTTTCAATGTCTGGCCCATGGGGAGTGGCACTATGAGTTGGTGGGGCCTTATTGGAAGAAGTGTGTCACTGTGGGGGCAAGCACTGAGGTAGCTTATGCTCAAGCTCCACCCAGTGTGGAATTCAATCCCCCTCTGCTGCCTTCAAGATGTACAACTCTCAGATCGGTCTCCAGCACCACGCTATCCCATATGTCACCATGCTTCCTGCTATGACCATAATAGACTGAATCTCTGAAACTGTAAGCCAGACCCTAATTAAATGTTAGCCTTTATAAGAGTTGCCTTGGTCATGTCTCTTCACAGCAATGAATCCCTAACTAAAAATAACATTTTTTTTGAGAACATGGATCATGTTAACACACACAAAAAGACACATGAAAAATGTATAGATGGCTAACATTAAGTAAAATATAGAAGATAAAGTGATTATGTCAGGAGGGGCCTGGCGGTGCATGCCTTTAATTCCTGCACTCAGGAGGCAGAGGCTAGCACGGAGGTCTCGGGGTGTACAAAGAGAGGTCCAGGACAGCCAGGTCTAGACAGAGAAGCCCTGGGGGTGTCTTAAGGAGAGACTAATTAGTCACTAAATGGAAAAGCTAGGACACCAATAGTTAAGCTGACAAAGTCAACTGTTTCACACCATTTCACAACACCAGCTCTTCCAAATACCTAATAAAAAGATGTGATACTTGCTTTCTCGTGATTTTTCTTTTAATCACTCACATATGTAAATCAAAGCTTGAAAACCTGTGTGTAGCCGGGTGGTGGTGGCGCACGCCTTTAATCCCAGCACTTGGGAGGCAGAGGCAGGCGGATTTCTGAGTTCGAGGCCAGCCTGGTCTACAGAGTGAGTTCCAGGACAGCCAGGGCTACACAGAGAAACCCTGTCTCGAAAAAACAAAAAAAAAAAAAAAAAGAAAAGAAAAAAGAAAACCTGTGTGTAAAATATTCACCTGCTACAATCTTAGTAGTACTTACTGGCTGGCACCAACAACACTCACATGCTTAGGAAGGCCACAGATTGACGTCTCCGACTCTGAAGGTGTCTTCTTACTAGAAAATATAATAAAACGCAATGTTAAATACACTTATAAGGCACAGTTAAATCAAATTACAATCTTTTGGGGGAATGGGAGTCTCACTATGTAGCCCCAAGACTTACTCTGTTGATTGGGCTAGCCTGGAACTCACAGGGATCCACATGCCTCTGCCTCCCAAGTGCTAGGACTAAAGGCATGTGTGTGCCACCATGCTCAGCATTCAGTTATAATTTTAAACAAATAAAAATCTGAAATATAGCAAACATTTAGGAGTACATGATACTATTAGTAGAAAGCTACTGAAAAAAGACTTCATTTGACACTACTGGAAGTGATCACTACAGTTTGAAATTATTTTTTATAAAGAACAAAAACTAAGCATTTATTCTAAGTAGAATACTATCACAGAGAATCAGTAACAAAAACACAGTAATTCATTTTGCTTGTCCTGAGTTTGATCTGAACTATTCCTTAGACCGGATAATGGTCTTGATTACCCTTTCCCCATGCTCCACCCAAGACCCTGAGTTTCCTTCTCTGACACACCTTCGCCCTTGTCCATAGGCCAGCCTGCGCCCTAAGCCTATCCTTGACTTGCCTGTACATTGTCTGTACATTAGTCAAGAGATTGAAAACGAAATGAGAACAAACCAATTTTTTAATGTGTTCTCATTTTTAACCTTTAAAAAATTAAATCTGCTTTTAAGTTCTTTTTTATGTATGCATGTATGAGTGTTTTTCCTACATGTATGTCTGTCTACCACATGCACACCTGGTGCCCACAGATGCCAGAAGAGGACATCAGGTCCCCAAAATCTAGAGTTTCAGACAGTCGTGAGCAGCCATGTGGGGACTGTAAACAGAACAGGCCCTCTGCAAGCGTAAGCTCTTAAGAACTGAGCCATCTCTCTAGTCTGTTTTTACTTTTGAATCTCATTTTTTTTTATTTTCACAAATAATTAAAAAAACTAAAACTAAAATAACTAATCAATACTAAAAATCATTCTTAGGTGAAATGTTAATAAAAATTGCCCTTCTATAACCAGGTGTAGTGGTCCATGTCTATAATTCCAAGACACAGGATGCTAAGGCAGAGCAGCAAAAGTCTGAGACCAGCTTGGGATTCACAGCAAGTTTGAGGTCACACTGAGCTACATGGTGAGACATGATCTCAAATCTTCATCAAAGAAATGGGAGAGAGAAGTAAAACAGCATGAATAACAGGTTTGTTCCCGGGACTATTTACCAGAACCTCATTTCAAATGGCTTGGTGGTAGTGTTCACCTAGCACGGACAAGGTCTAAATTTGATCCCCAGTACCACCAAAACTCAAAAACTTACAAAGAGTTCTTGGGCTTTGAATAGAAAATATACCCCCAAGAATTTATATGTCCCTAGCTGGGCCTATTTTGGTAGAAACTTTAGGAAGCAATTCATTGGAAGCATGTCAGATGAAGGCTATCTTGTCTCTACCCCCTCGGTCTCTTCCTGTCTCCTACTTAAATGAGCAACCATGTTCTACCCCACACTCCAGTCAACGTAATGCCATGCCTCACCATAGGCCCACAGCAACTGAGTCAGACAAACCTCAGAAACAAGTCAAACGTAACAAATCCTTCCTCCCTACTCAGACCAGTCCTCCAGAAGCCAGACATGACACTACACATCTGTAACCCCACAGATCACTGTACACATCTGTACACATCTGTACTCCATAGATCACTCAAGTGTCAAGCCAAACTGCTCAAAACAGATCCAAGACAAGCCAGGGCTACATAGCAAGACTCTGTCTCAAAAATATATATGCATATGTATTCATATATGTACAACCAGCTCTTCCATATTCAGTGAACAACGCAGCCTGCTGCGTCAAGAGAGCCAACTTCCTCGCTTCATCTGATCACATAAGGCCCCTGTCGCTGTGTTACCTCATATCACAAGACCAAGTATGAGTATGACCCTTCAATAGTTTTTAATAAATATGAATGTTTTGCCTACACTGTGTTTGTGTACCACATGCATGACTAATGCCCAGAGGCCCAAAGAGGGCACTGGATCTCCTGAAACTGGAGTTACTGGTGGTTGGGAGCTGCCATCTGAGTGCTGGAAATGGAACCTAGGTTCTCCAGAAGAGCAGAACCATTGAGCCATCTCTCAGCCCCAACAGCATTATCTAAGAGACCACAGTCATATAACTTTTATTACAGTACATTGTTAGAATTGTCCACCATTTCCTATTTTATTATTCACTACTGTTGTTCATAAGTTACACTTTATCATAGGTGTTTATACATACAGGGAAAGCATGCTAGGAAGTAAGTATTCTACCTCGGAGCCAGACCCCAGTCCAAGTCCTCTTTTCTTAAATAAAATAGTATGCATTGTTTCATCCTGAGTATCTGTATTTATACTTCAACTTAGGTTTTTATTTATTTTTATTTTTAGTGGTACTGAGGACTGAACCTAGAATTTTCTATGTGCTATTCAACATATTTCCAGTCAGATATTTATTCTCATTCCCTCTCCTCTCCCCCTGACAACATTTTACATAGCTTAGGCTGGCCTAAAACTTGCTTTGTAGCAGAGATGATCCTCCTGCCTCCACAGCCCAAGTGCTGGGAGGGACTCCGTGTGCACGCCACAACGCCCGCCTCCAGTTAGATTCCTGATGTGCTATGTGTCTAAAACCATCTCAAACTTCGTTTCACAATGCACACTTTACATCTCTGCACTTAACAGTAGTCCTTTAACCTTGTCTTCTCTCATACCAACGTGTCTTTATTTCCTCCAGCAACACCTTCAAACTCTATCTCCAACTTCTTTCCTTCTCCTCCTTTTAAGTTTGCTTCTATTTACTTCATGTGACATCAGACGCACGGATGTGAACATGCACATGCTATGCTGTTCGTGTGGGATCAGAAGACACTAACAGCAGTCTAGTCTACCTTTCCATCACAAAAGATCTGCTATTAAACTCAGGTCAGCCTTGGCATGAAGTGCCTTTACCCCCAAACCATCTTACTGGCCTCTTTCTTCTTATTCATCCATTATTTATTTCCTAATTAGACTTAGAGATCATGAAATAAAAGCAGCATATTTTATATACATCAAAGCATCAGTAGGGTGTTTTGTACATGGAGACTTTTAATAAATATGGAGTGAAGAAAAAAGATAAACATAATACATGTAAGGTTTGGTACTATCTTCAGTTTCCAGCTTCCATTTAGATCCTGGAATGCATCCCCAGTGGATACCAACGATTCCCACTGGGTCTTCTCACCAGCACTCTCAGCCTCATCCACAGACAGCTCTTCTGCTCACTTCTTTCATGTCATTCTTCCTCCTGGGCTCTGTCATAGAACCAGCATTTGTTCTACTCACTTTTTCTAGGTTCATCCAAACTCATGGTTTCAACAGCTATAACTGATTCTATTAAGGAATTCTCTCCAAAATCAAATAGTTAAGTGCCTGACACACTGCCACATGGCTTCAATGTTTTAAAAAAAAAAAAAAAAAAAAAAAACTTTCAGAATAGTGGTCCACTTCCTTGGAAATGCATTCAAGGACTTTCATGACCTAGTCCCTCAACTTACCAGCATCTTCTTCCCATCCTTCGCAGTCTTTCTACCCCATCTGCATCTATCAGGTGCTTCTCTCAGGAGGTAAGTCAGTATAATGTATCTCTGTCTCATACATGCTCAACCCACATGCTCTATATCCCACCAAAGCAATACTCCCCCAAAGTCTGATTTCAACTCATCCCATCGCATCCTGGGCACACCTTTCTCTTAGCACCTTTGAATTCACTTGTTCTACTATTATGAAAGCCAGTATGTATGATATTTAGTAAACAAAAACTCAATGAATATCCTACATGCTAGTATAAGCCAAAAATACTGCTTTTTTTTTAAACAGTAGACTTACTATCTCAGCACCTGCAACACTCAGGTCTGTAATCTTTCTCACAAATAAAGTACCTACAAGAACCAATGCACAATCAGACAAGTGACTATGAGTAGCAATGGACATCCTTTGCATCTGCCCAGAACACCTTCCCATCCCTTGCTCCATCAGGGATCACTTTTCCATTAAGAGAACCCAGGCTAAAGTGTCATCATATAACACAGAGAGTCCCTAACATGAAACTCTAATAAATAAGCCTGTGCTGATAGGAACCAGGTCCTATCCTCAGCAGAAAGAGGAATGAGACCAATATGTGTTATATGTACCTGAAAGGCCCAGCTATGGTCAAATCCCCACCTCATCATACAATTGCTATTATACTGTCATATGAGGCAACAACATCCCACTCACCCCTGCAGGACACTTCCAACACTTCAACTACAAAATGGCCCAGTAGCAAGAAAACCAAAAAGATGGAAATTAGATGTCAAAGAATATTTTTCATTAAGGCTTAAAAAATTTTCAAGTATGCCAAATCTCTGTTCTAACTAAACTCCCAAATTAGTATTTAATTGCTTTTTTATTGTGCTTCAATGCAAATCAACTCATATTTTCCAGACACTCTGTTATACCTTAAACAGTACATGGTAAATAACAATAAGCAACAATTAGTGTGATTATGAGAACACAGCACTAAGGAGACGCACGGCTTGTGTAACCCAGTTTTGTGTCAAAGATTTTCAGTAGAGCATCGCCCACACTTGAGACACGGCAAACAAGTATGACTTAGCAAACAAAAGTGCAGGGACCATGGAAGAGGCATTCACGGCAGACAAAGGTTTCCATGAGACTGCTTAGATTTAAAGAACTTGGGATGTTAAAGAAAAAAATTGCAAATAACTAAGACAGCTCACTGAGGGGAGGAGGAAATGCACAGGAAGATAAAGTAAATCTGAAGTCAAATAAATTATACAAATCCCAAAAGCTAAATTTAGCACGTGAAAACAACGAAAGAAAAAAAAAACCCACAAGCAAGATACTTGCTCAAATATTTCAGAAAGATTACTCTGGCTAAAGTGAAAGACAGAAAACCAATGGCTGACCAGTCAGGAAGCTATCATAGCAACACAGGGCTGTGAACCACAGTGAGATGATGCTAACAGTGGAGTACAATGGTAGCACCAAGGATAACAAATACATCAAAGAGACTGCAGACGAAGTAACCGGAGGAGGCCCAGTGATCCAGTGTAAGGAGATGAGAAGGAACACAGGGATGGCCTGCGCACTGCCCAGCAGTACATGCACTACCAAGTTCAATCTTTCCGGAGAGAGAGATGCACAGGGACAGTCCTACGTACTGTCAGTTTGAGGATGGGACAGTCGATGATGACTAACTTGGGAATAAGTAGAGTTTGAATTACCAGAAAAAATATCTAAATGGGCATATCATTAAGGCAGATGCCCAGTTACCAGAAAAGATCTTTGGGCTAATGATGTACAGAATTATCAGCACACACATGATGACAGCAGAAAATACTTTTTTAAAACAAGTATCTGTCATTCACACCAAAAGTGATTTAATATCCCCATTCTTCTAGGGCAGCCATTCTCAACCTTTGGTTGTTAATCCCTCCGGAGTTGAATGACCCTTTCATAGGGGTCACATATCAGACATCCTGCATGAATATAAGATACTCACATTATGATTCTTAACAGTAACAAAATGATAGTTATAAAGTAGCAACAAACATCATCTTACCGTTGGTGGTCACCACAACATGAGGAACTGTATTAAAGGGTCACAGATCAGGAAGGTTCAGAACCACTGCTCTAGGGTGTTCAAAATGATATTAAGCCAAAATGCTAAGACTCAATACCAGCCTTCCAGAGATTCCTAGTCTGTGGAGACCGTTACTCAGTAAGTAATAAGTGCACAGGAAGGAATGAAGACAACTTTACAGCAAATACCACCCACATCTCAAAGCTGCAAGGGCAGAAAGTCCTAAGAAAAGAGGGCCGGAAGTAACAGGAGTCTGGATAGACACAGAAATTCAAGACAAAAAGAATTTTTGGCTGGGGTTTTTATTGTTATTTGGGTTTGCATTTTTTTTTTCAGGTGGAGTGATGTGTTTTTGTTTTGAGACAGGATCTTACTGTAGAACCCTAGCTGGCCTGGAAATCACTGCAGACTAGACTGGCCTTGAATTTGCAGTGACCCTCCTTGCTCTCCCCAGTACTAAGATTGCAGGAATGAGATACCATGCCCACCTAGAAAAGAGAATTTTTAGTGCTCACTTTGAAACAAACAAAAAAATTAAGTTCTATTCACATCAATCTCCCAAACTAACTCTTAAATTTAATTAACAGAAACACTTATTAAACATCCTTCTTAAAATATAGATTGAGGATGGTGATACACGCCTTTAATGCCAACACTTAGGAGGCAGAGGCAGGGGAATATTTGTGAGCTTGAAGCCAGCTAGACAGCCAGGGCAATACAGGGGGTAACTGTATCAATTTTTTTGATAATTGGTTTATTGCCTTTCTCCCTCCATCCATCCTCCTACCCACTTTTTAAAACACATGTATGGATGTTTTTCCTGCATGTATGTGCCTGTACCACATGTAAACATGGTACCTATGGAGACAAGAAGAGGATGTCATATCTCCTGAAACCAGAGTTACAAACAGCTATTAGTAACCATGTGGGAGTTGGATATTGAACCCAAGTCCTCTGGAAAAAGAGCTAGTGCTCCTAACTGCTGAGGCATCTCTCTAGACCCCTTTTTTGACTTTTTGAGGTAGGATTTCTAGGTCAGATTGGCTTAGAACTCATTATGTAGCCCATAGCCCAGATCTACCCTGACCTTATTTGTGACAGTCTTCCTGCCTCAGCTTCCCAAGTCCTGAGATTACAAGCACAAGCTGTCACCACTTAGGTTCTGAAACAGAATTACTTCCCACTGTAGTTCATCGTCTATTGGATTTTGGCAGGACATTCGATATTCTGTAGTTTTTATCAGGAGCAAAGCCTAGAGCAACCCTCTGCCACATCATGAATCCAAGGCCAATGTAGGCCTTGATACATGCCCAAGGGGGAAATAGAATAGGAGCTGACAATCCATATTTACAACAAAGACTGACAGTGGACAGTCTAGGGATTTTTAGTGAACTTGGCTTTTTAGTGAACACAGGAACTAGTTTCAGTAAGAACAATGTGGAATTTCTGTTGGTAATTCCACTGATTAGTAATCCTAAGACTCCAGCTGACTTATCAGTGTAATAACCCACAGGAATCAATGAAGCATTCTTTTACGATGTTAAGTTATGTGTGTTCGGAGAGCCAACTAACTGCCGTCTAGGAGCACCAATAACCACTGGAAGGCGACCAACTCTGAGCTGTGGGATAAGAAGGAAGAGTGCTCTCAGCGTTGGTAAGGCCTTCCTTCTCAAGTCTCAAAACCTATGCTAGGCTCGAGACCTCAGTGAGGATAGGCCAGAAGATACAAGCAAATCCAATAACCAAAATTCTTCATCATTTTAAAAATTATATATACACATATATAAGGAAACTAGACTGCTATTAGGAAAACTGTCCAGGTGAGATTCCAGCAGTTTCTTTTCATCCATGTACATCCTGCACGTGCTGGTGCTTGGCCCTATAGTCAATGACATGGCAGTTCACTTGGAGTAAACTGTTATACTAGCACATAAAATAAGAATAATATCTTATAGTTGATGGGCCAAACAAATTTTTAAAAATGTAGTCATTCTCTCAGTATCAAAAGATTTAGGCCAGACATGGTGGAGTGTGCCTTTAATCCTAGTTTGAAACAAAAACACAGTTCTAGTTTCATAGGGCCATGGAAATATATTAAGAGGGAGGTTTGGGGCTGGAGAGATGGCTCAGCGGTTAGGAGCACTGCTGCTCTTCCAGAGGTCCTGAGTTCAATTCCCAGCAACCACATGGTGGCTCACAGCCATCTATAATGGGATCTGATGCCCTCTTCTGGTGTGTCTGAAGACAGTGACAGTGTACTCACATATATAAAAATAAACAAACAGAGAGAGAGAGAGGTTTGGATCATAAAAATATAGGTTTCCCTGAACCTTCATGTAAACCTCAATTGGGTGACTTTTAGCAATTTGAATATTTCTCAGTCTCTTCTTATCTGTAAAACAAAGCTGAAAACAGTGAGTGCAAATTTCAGAGTGAAACAAATTAAACACAAGGAATACTAAAGTCCTTTAAACAGGCTGGGCATCAGCAAGAGTGTGATTTTATTACCATGAAGACAAAGGCAATAAAAATAATATATTAATCTGCATGGGGGGGGTATCAAAAGAACTTCAATTTCAACTTCTACGTAAACTACTTTCAAGGAACTTAACAGATATATGCTGAGATTCACTGCTCAGCCTAACAGTTGGCTCTGCCTCAAACTTACATGATTCTGTATATGAAAAGCAGAAGGGAAGGCAAAGATAATAAATAAGCAGGCACTTACTTTCTAAAATTCAAGCTGATTAATAAACAGTTCTGCTGAGTATAGTTGATCATAAAGAAGCAGAGGCAGGTGGATATTTGAGTTGAGACCAACAAGGAGTTCATATGGAGACCATACCTCAACAAATAAAAATAAAGTTTCTTTTGTATATCAAAAGGCACGGTTAAACAGATTTAAATTGTGGCATTTTAAAAGAAAAAAATTAAAAAAAAAAAAAACCCACACACACACACCTCCATTGATAGGAGTTAGCCTCTAACTGTGTATAAGACAAATGCCTTTACCATAATTTAAGCCCATTTTTTTCTATTAAATTCAGTACTGCCACTGTCTCCCCTTGACAGCGACTAAAGCCAACAGGTGAACAGAAAGCTCTGAGTACAGTTACAATGATCTGCAGGGAAGGGAGGTCTGTTACTGCTTCCCAGGTTGAGTTTTTGTTGTTGTTTTGATTCGCTTTTTTTGTTCTCCTTAACTAAGTCGTTGTCTCTCTGCAGAAGAGCAGCAGCCATTTCTTTCTAATTCTTCCCAACATCTCCACCACTGTAGCCCCCCCCCATCTCCGCAGAACATTTAAATAATACGTTGGCATAGTAACTGAAAATTGACTGACCTTTAATAACAACAAAAAAATCGGCTGAAAGAAAACTGAACCACATTTACCAACACACAAAAACGCATGATTATGTTTCTTTAAAAACGTAAAAATTATTTCTGTGAAAACTGAACCATAGGAGTTCGAACGAGTTGCATCTGAGAGCTAATTTGAAAGCCAACAGTGGAAGTGATTGGTTTTTTTTTTTAGGGGATGAAAAGGCGAATATTACTATCAAAGGGTAATGTATTAAAAGAAATTTACTGGGAGCGGAGAGGCAGCTGCATATCAGTCATTGTTTTCTAAAAGGCCAGGTTATCTCCGGGATTTTTTTCCCCCCCTCGGGGCTCAACCAATCCCCACCTTTTCTGAGTTAACCAGTCTCCAGGCAAGCCGCGCTTCCTGATTGGCTCGGAGATACCGAATAGAAAAAGCAGCCAATCCTTCTCAAGTCAGACCTGTGCTATGGAGACATTACAACCACTGCATGGCAAGAGTGTGTACAAACCTGTCGGTGCAGCAGTATCACCTCCTACTCCTAAAGACATGTGCGGAAGGATTCCCTAAAGCCAGCCGGCCCTGCCTCCGATCTGGCATCGACTTAAAAAAAAAAATTCTTCCCGCTCTCTTTTTGTGGGGGGGAAATAAAGAAAGTGTTGTAGCCAAAAGCGCAAGCGGGATAAACTCTGCCCTCGGTCTGACTCACTCTCTCGAAGCCCGGTTTTCGGAGAGCGAGAGGGAAAGTTAGGGCTGAGAAGGGGCGAGGGTCGCAGGGGCACACGCCCGAGGGAGGCAAGCCTGCGGTGTAGAGTGGGCGTGCGAGCGTGCGTGTGGTTTGGAAGTGAGTAAATAAACAGCTCTACTAGCACTACGAGCCCGGGCAGGCGGCCCAAGTTCCCACAAGGCTCGGCCTGGGAAACGGCGGGGCGCTCACAGGGGCGCGAGGTCAAGTCGGGGCGGGAAGGCACCCGGAGAGTCCGGGGGCGGGAGGGGTGTGTCGGGGCCTGGAGGCCCGCCAGGCGCTGGAGGCCGGGGAAGCTGCCGCGGCGCCCGCCTTCGCTCGGCCTCGGGCCCCGCGCCAGGGCCCGCCTCCCGCGACGCCTCACTCCCCTTCCGCCCGGCGCCCGGCCCGCGCCTGCCCGGGTTGCCGCGTCTCTGCCGCCCGCCTCGGGCCCTCCTCCTCTGGGACTCCGCGCTCCCGGGATCCCCGCCCGCTCTTTTCCTCGCCGGCCCCCTTCTCCCCGGGTCCCGCCGCCTGCCTCTCCACCCTCCGCCTTTACCTGCTGCGGGAGCGGGGCGTCGAGGCCCGGGCCGTGTCGTCGAGTGAGAGCCGCGGGTCCGCAACCCTTTCCCGCCGCCGCCACTACGCTCTCCGGCGCGGCGCTGGCAAGCAGCTGTGTCCGCGGGGGGAGACGCAGCGAGCGTGCGGAGCGAGGACACACTGCCGCTCTCCGTCCGACCGGGGAAGAGCAGCCGCGCAGGAGCCCGCCGCGAGAGGGCGGGTGGGCGGCCGCGTGGGGAGGGGTCTCGCGGCCGCCGCAATGGCTGCCACGTAGCCAGGTGGATCTCCGCCCCCGCCCCGGGGCTGCGACCTCTGCCGCTCCGCACCCCCACCCCAGGCTCTCCAGGATGCGTCGGCCCGCGCCACGGCGCCGGCCCGGAGACCCGAGCCCACCGGTGCTGGCGCCTCGCCGGCTCCGTTAAGAGAAGTGAGTCCCGGGCCTGGCGGGAGGCGCAGCCTGGGACCCGCGGCCCCCGAGGCTCCCCCGGAAGCTTTCGGCCAGTCGCTCGCCCCCGAGGGCTCCGGGGAAAGGCGGGCGCGTGTCCCTTCGCGGTGACGCGGGGCCCGCTACTGCTGCCCGTGTAAGCGTCCCGGTGAGCCGCGGCCGGGTCAAGCCCTCACCTCTCTCCCGAGCCCGAAAAGCAAAACAAGGTCGTTCTGGCCCGGGGCAGCGAGGGAGGAACTAGGAGCTGGGGCGGGCGGGACTGCAGCTGCGAGGTCGGCGGGGCGAGGCGATGGGCCCCACGCTGTCCCCCACGGGGGCCGCTCACTAGGGGCGGACGGGCGGCGGCGCCCCGCGGGAACAAAGGGCCCGCGGCCCCAGCAACCCGGACGGAGGCTGCCGGGACCCAGCCCGCGCCGCCAACGTGCGGTCGGAACCCGCTGGCCTGAGCCCAAAAGAGCTGCGGCCTTTGCCAGTGTGGAGCTGGAGTTTTCAGGTGCCAAGAAAAAGCAACAGTGTTCCCGTCCCTGCTAACGATCCTGGATTATTAGCCCGTCCCCTAAACCCGCTCCATGTTTTCCTGCTGGACTCTGACTTCCCTGATTAATTTGTTCTGTCCTGACATGAAACGATCAGAGTACAAAAGTGTCTCAACCTAGCCTTCTGATTAATGATGCTAATGGTCGTTTCGGGTTTTTAGTTTTGTTTTCTTTTTGTTTTTGTGTGTTTTCTCCCGGAGTTTCCTCTCTTTGCAATTACTTTGTATTCTTTCACCTCCCCTCCCCCGCCCGCGCGATTCCCGTAGTAAAATAACCTCTGAGTAAAGTATTCTTCTACATCAGAGAGACAGATTATCTGTCAATTGTTATGACAATTACTTAAACTGAATGTAGATTTGGAAAGAATACAAGTGAAAAAAATTCTCTTTAGATCGGGTTTGAACACTCTCACACTCAATGAAAAAATGGTCTAGTGGGCTTTTTCTAGAAACTAGTGTTTTTAAGCAAAAACCTTAGGATGATAAATTTTCTGATGAAATCACCCACACAGAAAAGAATACGAATGGATTTGTTTTTCACTTTCTTTGTCTTTTTAGAGATCTCTTGAGTTTCAGTGTTTAAAAATATATATACTATACAAACACCTTTATTAAGGCTTATTCTAAATATAAATAAAAGAAATGTAATAATCCACAATCCCAAGCGTAAGTAGGTAGCTACTGCTGAGAACCTAACATTGATCTGCTTCTAAGCAGCTATTAGGAGGCTAATAACTGTAATATTAGGAGGCTAATAACTTTGAAATGAAAGAAACTTAGTAATTATAGACTTCAAACAAACCTAGCAATCTGTATTAATTTTGTTCACCTGAAATATGTTCAGCATAATAAAAACTTTTACTTAAGTTCTTGAATTTCTTTTGAACATCTGTTAAGGATTTATCACATCTTCAAGTCTGAATAATAAAAAGAGAGTTCTTAACATTAGAGAATATATTTCAAGGCACAACACCACCCAATCTGAATTATTTTTGCTTACTATGTCAAAAGAATATCAACCCCACAAAATTCTCACAGTTAGATGTAAAGAACAAAGCCATCTTTACCAGTGTTCACAATGCCAGGCCTGCTTTATGAATAGTTACAAGGACTCCTCTTTTCTTATTGGCTCACATTCTAAGCCAATAGGAAAAGTACAACACATCTTTCAAAGGAGGAGACAGCATTGGAATAAATGGATTGTTTATCACATTCATTCCTTTTCAAGCTCCTGGGTCTTGTAATTTCAAAGGAGACGTGTAAGAACCTGAATTATTGAATATCCTGACAGGAATGCTACTTCTTATGGGTGCAGATCCACCTCTGCAGTCTTCTAGTTGACTATAATATAATTGATTATAATTAATTATGTGAAAGGAATATTTCTCTAAAATACCACATGAATATGAAGAATGGCAAAATGCTACCAGCTAATACTTTTAATAATGAGGTGATTGCTCAAATTTTATTTTAAAAAACTGGCCCTTAAGGAAATAGTGATTTGTAAACATTTTTTGGAACGTTTGAAACATATTTAATGTACAAATTCTAAACCTGCTTGTTTATATTCACATCTGGAGCCTAAGTATGATTTCATTGCAACAGAAAGTAGCCTAAGGCACCTTTATATTCCTCTGCCTTATTCTGCTTAATTCTAGTTTTTACATATGTATGATCTCTCCTACTGGGTTACCAACTCGTGGAAGACAGGTTGTTTCCCGCTCAGCCATATATTCCTCACTGCCAAACCCAGAAACTTGTACAAAATAAGCAGTGTGCTATGTTAAAGGTGGAGTAAACATGCCCTATGACAGGGATGGCAAATCATAAGAAAATCCTGCTTCGTAAGAAAAGTCTGTTTCTCTCCTTAGCTACATAGTAGATGAGCTGTTTTAGGTCTGGAGTGTAGCTGTATAGAACATGGCACTGTTCTTGCTTAGTGTATGAAGCTTCAGACTGCAAAAACTAAAGTCCCATGGAAAGGGGATAGTAGGTGCTACTGCTGTTATCTAAAGTAAACAAGCTTCAGTGGATTGTAGCAGATGTCCTTACCACACAAACAGTGGTGTTCTGTGCCCTCAATTGCTTCAGTCCTCCAAACTCAGTTGCATCTTTCAGGTGACACTCTAGTATCTATTGATAAATTATGAACACATGTTAGAAACTCAAATTGCACATATGAGTGGGCTCAGTCATGAAGAAAATGTAATTTCCTACAATTACTCATCTATAAAAAGCAGGTATTAACACTTAAGATTTTTCAGGCTTGCAGATATGTATGATTCATCGTTAGCCATGAAAGTGTGAGGGTCAGATTTCAGATTCCCAAGACCTATGTAAATGGCAAGTATACCTCCCTGTAATCAGAACACTTAGAAAGTGGAGATAGGATCTCTCCTGTAAATCAGCTAGCCAGACTAGCTGTGTTTCCAAGTGAGAATATGTAAAGTGGCAAGAATGAAGATACCTCTCGTGTCAACTTCTAGCCACAAACATACATGCATGCGCCCTCCCAGATATGAACATGCATGTACACACATACAAATCAGAAAAGACTATGATGAAACCAATTAACTTTGAAAATTCAGCAGAGAGGCATCTTTCAGTTGCCAGAGTGAAGAATAGAGTCCAGGCTCCCAGAATCTATATAGAAAAGCTGGGAAGATGTGGCACCCCTCTGACTGATCCCAGTACTCCTCATCAGCAAGTCCAGACTAGCCCACTTGATCAAAGTCAATTTTGGTTCCATATATACACACGTGCGCGCACACACACACTACACACTAAACAGAGCAGTTTAAAAGAACCCCAAAACAAATTTCCTGAGCAGTAGAGAACTGTTGTGTATTTGGTTTAATGCTTACATATGGGTTCCCAAAACTGCCCTAGAATCCCAAATGTGAGCCGCCAAGGGTCCCTGTCCCCCGCTGGTTCTGATTGGCAAAAAAAATTGCCAATGGCTGGGCAGGGAGACAGAGGAGGATTTCAGGGCAAGGGGACCGAGGAAGAAGCATAACTGCCGTGCCATAAGAGGAACGTGAACTGAGCTTGAGAGTTGTAGGGAGAGAGGTATACCAATCCTGTAAGAGAAGGCAGTCCCAAGGACCACCCCCCAAATTGGACCTGGGGTAACAAAAAATGGAATATACATTTTAGTAAGTAATCAGGAGTATTGGAGGAGAGGCATTAGCAACATCGAAGTTTGGGAGTGGCCCTGGCAGTAAGTCAAAACATGAAGAAAAAAAGATTGTTCCTTTTACAGGCGCAGCCCATCAGTATAGACTCATTCATGTAGTGAGTGAGATAGTATTCCAAACAGCATGGGAAGGCTTCAAGGCTTACAAGGTTGCTGATAATCGGCCAGGGAACAAGCAACACAAGAGATTAGCGAGCCCTCAGAGGACAGGACGTGGTTGCTGGGTCATGAGCACCTTGAAGCGGTTTCTTGATGGTGATTTGGTGTCTTGAGTATTTGTCATCCGGGGAGAACCGAGCAGGATGGGCAGAGCAAGTCTGTTGTCCCATAGGGTCAGATTTCTTCAGCTTGTAGACTCGATCGCCCTGCTCGTTGAGGTAATACTGAAGAAACGTGACTGCCCCTCAGCAGAAAGACACCTTTCCATTCACTGCCAGCTGCGTTTTCCCTGAGTGCCAAGATGTAATTTTTGTGTGTTCATCTATGTTAGGTACTTGCAGGACAGAAGCTGGTGTTGGATTCTCAGAAACTAGAAACACTGCCCTGTGAACCACCAGATATGACCCAGGTCACCAAATTTGAGTCCTCTGAAAAGCAATAAGCAGTCCTCTAGCCATCTCTCTAGCCCGTTTTTGTCTTTATTTTGAGATAGGTTCTCAATAATTAACCCAAGTGGGCCTGGAATCCATGATCCTGTATTTCTGCCCCTTGAGTGTTGGGCTCCCGGGAGCAGACCTTCCAGCCCAGCCAGAGGAGATGACTTACCAATAAGGAGGAACCGTGACATGAGTGAAGGTTCCATGGACAAAACTAAACTTAGTATGTCTGTCTCTTCTCAGAGACATGACGCTCACTACTGTGCCAGCTTTTCTCCAAGTTGTGAGAAAATATGTAAGTAAAGATAATAAAGGGTGATAAAGTAGGCTGCATTAGGCTTCTCGAGAGAGAGTCACAGAACTTAGAAATATTAACTCTGTATATTAAGGGAATTTATTGGAATGACGTACAGTCTGCAGTCCAGAGTCTAGTAGTTGCTCAGTCCCATGAGGCTGTGTGTTTGAGCTGGTCTTCTGTATAAGCTGGAATCCTGATAGAGGTTTCAACAGATGTGCAAGTAAATACAAGCAGGCAGAGAAAAGGAAGCTTTCCTTCTTCCATTGTCCTTATTTGCAGAAGGCCTCCAGCAGAAGGTATGGCCCAATTTGCAGAAGGCCTCCAGCAGAAGGTATGGCCCAGATTAAAAGTATGTACCACCATGCCTGGACTTGGACCTTACTGTCTCAGACTGGCCTTGAACTCTGAGATTTGTTTGCCTCTGTCTCCTGGGATTAAAGGCCTGTACCACCTTGCCTGGGCCTTAAGCTTTTCATAGCCACTGTGCCTTAAGATCCATATCAGAAGCCTGTGTCTTCCAGCCTCAAAATCTGGATCGCAAGTGTGTCCTTCTATTTCTGGGTTGTAGTTCATTTCACATGTAGTCAGCTTGTTAACCAAGAATGGCCATCACAGAGATCATCACAGAATGAAGATAACTCTAAATACTAAGATCTTTGGAAGATGGAGAAGTTGTCCTGGACCCTGGAGGAAATGTGTACTCTGTGAGAGCTGACTGACTCAAGAGAAAGAAGAGCTTAGACCAGCAGCCCTAGGCTGCTCTTCCAGAGTCTGTGGTAAAAGAAGCCTTCAGAGACTTTAGTAAGCCTCTCCCTCTCTTTCTCCTCAACAGGAATCTGTGAAGAGGTAGGAAAACACAGCATGTGTACCACTTCAACCCAACCCCCAGAAAAAAAGATAATAGCAGCGGAAAAGAATCAGCTCCCCATGTATAATCCTAGCACTTGAGAGGCAGAGGCAGGAAGATCAAGAGCTCAGTTTTCATAATTTGCGCACCCCAGCCTTAACCATCCTGCTCCAGCTTCCCGCTAACTGGACAGTAGTCTATGACTAAGCCTTCCTTGAAGATCCAATAGGTGGAAATAAACAATCTGCTTATTTTCGTATTATAACAAAATAACAGTCTAGCTTACAAGTCATTCTATGAGAATATATCAGGAAAACCTATGAATTCCTGCAACAAAATTTTTAACTGATTTTTTTCTACACGAGAGAAGTTCATGTCTGGCATCTGAGCCCTGAAGGGTTGATCCAAGTTCCTACAGCCGTACAAGATTCAATCTTGTAGCAAGTTTTTATTAGCTGGGGTTCAATTTTCCTATTTTCTAAGCACAACCTACCCTGTTACCCCTACACTGCTTCTCATAATCTCCTGTCTTCAGACACCAAGAGGTGGAGAAAGAAACATGCCAGCAAAGTTTTTCCACAGCCACTATTTTCCTACAGATCTATCCAATGAGAGGGAATTGGAAATATATGGGTTTTTTTTTTTTCCTCATGGCTCCCAATTGGGAAAGGATTAGTCATTAGCAGTTAGTTCTATGTAAAGCAAGTCATGCCCTTTATTCTTGACCAAAAACCAAAACAAACTAGAGCCAGCCTCACAGGTCAGCTGCTCAACCCCTTCTCCTGACAGATTGTCTGATAGGAAGCTTTCATTTGGTCTGAGCCATCTGAATGGCTCAATGTGATTTTTTGTTTGGTTGGTTTTTTGTTTGTTTGTTTGCTTGCTTGCTTGCTTGCTTGTTTTTCTAGGCAGGATTTCTCTGTGTAGTCCTGGATGCCCTGAAAGTTGCTCTGTAGCCCAGGCTGGCAGGGGAACTTAGAAATCCGCCTGCCTCTGCCTCCCAAGTGCCAGGATTAAAGGTGTGTGCCACCACAGCCCATCCAAAACTCAAGGTTTTGTGCATCCTACATAAGCACTCTACAAACTGAGCCTGAGCCACATCCACAACTGTGGGGCGTTGGGCTGTGAGAGGCAGCTGGGTACCTGGCAGCACAGGCCTCGATGGGACAGTAGATGTTTGGCCTTGCTCCTGAGCCCTGGTTCCTTTCACTTATCCACAGCCTCTCCTAAAGAAAGGTTTATGGCATTAGGTCATGTAGCGCAGGTAACACAGGTAGAAGTTGTGACTACAGGCTGCAGAGCCTCAAGAGATCTCCATATTGATGAGATACCTAAAGTCCAGAGGGCATAGCCAATTAAGCATTCCTTCCCAGACCCTCCTCCTTACAAAGGGTATTTACAGAGGGTACCCCTCAGGGTCGGGGTACATCCACTTTCTGCCATGGCAATAAACCTTTTAAAATCATGGACTTCCTAGAGTCATTGGGGCCTGCCTTGGAGAACTATAGAGGGTGCCTTCAACTAATGAGCCACCACCTAATCTCCAGCCTGGAGGACCTCTCTGCCTTCCAGCCATGGAGGCCACCAACAAGCAAGCTAGCCAAGCCAGCCAGGACCCAGCCAAGCAGTCGCCACTACCAAGAATCTCTCTACCTCGTGGGGCACTGCCAGAGCTTCTCTCCCTTGTCCCCCTCGGCTGCTTGCAGTCCAGCCTGTAAGCCCCCCAGTCTCAACTCCCAGCAGTGCCTGGTAGCCCAGGAGTCTGAGACCAGTCAATCCTCACACACCTTCTTGCTCGGTGGTCCCCACCCAAGAGCTCTGCCCCCATGAATCTCAGGCTGAGACCTCTACATGCCTGGGCAGAGCCCTGTGACTTCTCACAGCCCAGTGTCCACCTGGCAATCGCATGGAGTCAGCTCAGATTCCTGTGCTTCTGCCTTCCTGAGCTGTGGCAGCCGCTGGGGAACCACAACTCAGCCCAACAGGACCCATGCCTACACGCAAGCAACAGCCCGCTCACACAACCTTCACTCTTTGAGATAATTTCACACAGACAGAAAACTTATTAAAAAAAAAAAAGTCAGAGTTCAAATACACTCTCCCCCCAGCTTCCCATAGTTTTAACTCACATAACTAGTCTCCAGAACCAGCTTGTTAGCAGTATAGAAACTATGGCTCTGTGTGGCACTGTGACAGAAGCCTGAAACTGTTTAAAGATCTGAAGGTTTACTTTTGTCTCACTCTTTCAGTTTTTTTTTTCCTTTATTTATCTTATGTGTATAGGTGTTTTGTCTGCACACCAGAAGAGGGTATCAGATCTCATGGGACTAAAGTTATAGAAGTTGTGAGCTGCCATGTGGATGCTGGGAATCAAACCCAGGTCCTCTGGGAGAGTAACCAGTGCTCTTAATCACTAAACCATCTCTCCAGCCTTCTTCCACAAGTTTCAGTTCAGGTACACTGGTCCTTCACTTGGTGCCTGAGGTAAGACATGGTGTCAGGAGTGTGTGGAAGAGCCAAGAGGCTAAGAAGAGGTGCAGAGAGGGTCTGGGAGGAGAAATAGCCTCCAAGGACATGTCTCGGGTGACCTACTTGCTACAACTAGGCCTATCTTCTACAGGTTTTTTTTTTCTCATTAACTTATTCACTTTGCATCCCAATCTCAGCCCCCATCCCACCTCTCCTCCCCCATCCCACCTCTCCTCCCCCATCC
>JADRCG010010310.1:4228065-4244916 GCA_019844195.1 Rhabdomys dilectus
GTGTGTGTGTGTGTGTGTGTGTGTGTGTGTGTGTGTGTGTGTGTGTGTGTGTGTTAGGGTCTCACTATGTAGCCCTGGAACTCACCATGTAGATCAAGCTGTCCTCGAACTCAGAGATCTGCCTGCCTTTTCCTCCCAAGAGTTGAGATTAAAGGCGTGTTACCATCCCCAGCTTTTTTTTTTTTTTTTTTTAATACTTGAGACAAGGTCTCCTGTAGCCCAGACAGGCCTTTGCTCTGTAGATGAGAATAGCCTTAACTTCTGATCCTACTGCCTGTATTTCCTCAGTGCTGGGATTACAGGTGGGCATCAACTCTCCTGGTTTATGCTATGCTGGGAATTAAAACCATGACTTTGTGTGTGCTGGTTCCACAGAGCCAAGTACTCTATGAACCAAACCATAGCTCTAGCCCCTGTGTCTAATTTTCTTTGCTTAGTTACAGCTATTAGAAACATAAGCAGTTCTAGTTCCCGTCAGCCTCCGCAGGAAATCACTATAAGCATAAGGGGAATTCTCCACACCAGCAGAGGACTGTGGGACCATGAAAGGTAGCCTGGTTCCCAGTTGAGCTATGGCTAGAAGCCCTGAAAGGACAGTAGGAGCATCAGGCTCCTGTCACTAGCTGCAGCCTCCCTCCCACTACCCCCCCCCCATAGATTTGTGGCCATCAAAACAGATCTCCATGCTAATGAGGTACATAGAAGCCTGGAGGGCTTAGCCAATAAGCTTTCCTTCCTAGACATTCCTCCCTGCAAAAAGTATTTAATCTCAGGCTGACCCTGAGAAGGGAGGTATGGTTTTACTCATCTACTTTCTACCATGATAATAAATGTCATAAAACCATGGACTGTCTCTTTTCATCAGGATCCGCCCATGGGAAGTCATGGAGAAGGCCTTTGCCTATAGAACTGCCATCTAGTCTACCATAGAAGGCCTCTCTGCACTCTCAGCCATGACTGCCACCAAGCCCAAGCCAAGCCTGCAACCTGCAGTCAACCCAAGGACTCTTCCCCGTTTCACACACAGACACCCTGCCCCGGGCTAAATCCAGCCCGAGGGCCCAGATTCCGTTCTCATCTCTTCTGCAACTTCCAGCAGCGCCTGGGTGTCCAAGAGCCTGGGAACCCGACGACCTGCCTCTTCACAGGCCCAGGGAGCCCCAGCCAGCTCCAGCTGTCCCATGCCTCAGACGGTACTTTCTCACCCCGGAGCGGTTTCCAGCGGCAGCTGCCCTAATGCCTGCCTAGCCATGGCGTGGGATAAGGGATAAGAGCAGTCAAGTCCTTGCTTCCCACCTCCCCAGGCGGCTAAGCACTGTATGGAGTGGAAGCAGGACCCTATCCTACAGAGGATAGCTGTCACACTACCCTTTAGTCCCTTTCAGCCCTGCTCTCCCTTCCTCTCCCTGCCTTATCCCTCACAGACTCTCCTTTCTATGCTGTCCTTGGGTCTGCATTTTTGTTTTCATGATTGCCAGGGCTAGGTAACCCTCTGCCATGTCCCCAGTCCTCCTTTACTTTTTTGACATCATTTTCCTTCTCTTAGCTATTAGTAAGTCCTATGAATATGTCTGCTATTTGGTTGGCCTTTCTTGAAAAGCAAACCCTTTCTCCAATTCTGCTGAATAAATGTGGTTTTCCCTAAAGCCCCCTTTGACCAACAGTGCATTAAAACAAGGTCTCTGTGTAGCCTAGGATCTTAGTCAGGGCTCTTTGAAGTCACAGAACTTCAAAGAATGTCCCTAAATATTAAGGGAAATTATAGAAGTGACTTACCAGTCTGCAGTCTGGTTAACCCAACAATGGCAGCTGTGAATGGGAAGTCCAAGAATCTGTAAATTTCTCAGTCCCACAAGGCTGGGTGGTTCAGCTGGTCTTCTGTTTAAGCTGGAATCCCGAAGAAGGTTCCAACAGATGTGCTGACAGGTAAGTGCAAGCAGGCAAAGAAGAGTGAGCCTTAGGGGCTGGAGAGATGGCTCAGGGGTTAAGAGCACTGACTGCTCTTCTAGAGGTCATGAGTTCAATTCCTGGTATAATGGGATCAGATAACCTCTTCCGGTGTGTCTGAAGACACACTATAGTGTCTTCACACATAAAAAAATAAATAAGTCTTTAAAAAAAAAAAGTGAGCCTGCCGGGCAGTGGTGGCACACGCCTTTAATCCCGGCACTTGGGAGGCAGAGGCAGGTGGATTTCTGAGTTCAAGGCCAGCCTGGTCTACAGAGTGAGTTCCAGGACAGCCAGGGCTACACAGAGAAACCCTGTCTCAAAAAAACAAAACAAAACAAACAAAAAAAAGTGAGCCTTCCTTCTTCGATCATCCTTTTGTAGACCTTAAGCAGAAGGTGTGGACCAAATTAAAGGTGTGGACCACAACACTAGGACCTTAGGTGTTCTTTACCTGGAACTAGCTTTGTTCTAGGCTGGCTTTGAACTCAAAGGTCTGCTTACCTCTGTCTCCTGGGATTAAAAATGTGTACCACCTTTCCTGGGCCTAAGCTTTTCATGGCCACTATGCCTCAAGATCTGGATCAAAAGCCTGTGTCTTCCAGCCTCTAGATCTGGATCACAGGTGAGCCCTTGTAGTTCATTCCAGATGTAGTAAGTTGGCAACTAGGAATGGCCATGACACCCACACACCTCAGCCTCCTAAGAGCTGATATGGCAGGCATGAGGTCTAGGCCGGCTATAGCTACATAGTGAGACCATATTTTTCAGAGGAAGACAGAAGGAAAAAAAAACTTCAATAAAAAGACACCCCCCCCCAAAAAAAAAAACAAAAACAAAAACCACCTAATGCTTGATGGTGGTGGTGTTGGAAGCAGGCGGGCAGACTTCTGAGTTCAGGGCCAACCTGGTCTACAGAGCGAGCTCCAGGTTCGCCAGTCTACACAGAGAAACCCTGTGGAAACAACAACAAATAAACTAACCAAGGGCCTATTATAAAACCATAGTAAAATTTTTGGTGTTGAGAATTAAATTCAGGCCTCCTGTATCCCAGGCACACATTCTACTACAGAGTTATATCTGTAGTAGATATAACTGTAGGTTATATCACTGCCGCAGGAAAACACCAGCCAGCTCCTCGGGATCTTGCTCGGTTTCTTCCTACAGGGCTCTCACACACTCCTGCTTTCCCGGGACAGCACTGTCAGCCAGAGGCTGGAGAGATGGCTCAGTGGTTAAGAGCACCAGGAGGACCATGGTTCCATCACCTACACATACATGTAGGCAAAACACACATACATGTAAAGCAGTAAATAAATAAATAAATAAATAAATAAATAAATAAATAATGTCAACCAGGAGAGGAAGTGTCCAGAGATATTACACTTAGTTTGGAACGCATTGCAATGTCTATGACAATGCCTGTTATAATAAACTGTAGGCATATTCAAAGTGATTGAGGCAGAGACAGCTTTTTTTTTTTTTTAATTCTAATAGTTTTACATTTATTTTTGGTTTCTCTTTGCTTGTTTTTGAGACAGGTTTTCACTAAGTAGCCCTGGATGGCCTGGAACTCACTACGTAAACCAGACTGGCCTCAAACTCACAGAGATCCACTTGCCTCTGCTGGGATTAAAGTACACCACATCCAGCTTAAGTTTGTTTGGTTGGTTGTTTAACATGTACCTGCGTTGAGATCAGAGGATACTTGGAAGTAAGTTTTCTCCTTCGACCTTGTCAGGCAATCATTTTAAGTTATATCATCCTAAGGACCAAACTCAGATCGTTAGAGTTGGGACCCACTGCCTTTATTCAGTGTGTCTCTTCTCACCCACCGAGGGAAAGGTTTTAAAGGTACACTGGGTAGGAAAATCAAGCATGGCAGCATATATCTATTGAACCAATGTTTAGGAAGCAGAGGCAAGAGGATCACTACAAATTTGAGGCCATCCTGGTACTGCTTAGGAAATTATAGACCAGAAAGGGCTACATATCAAGATGCTAGAAAAAAAAAAAGAAAAGAAAAGAAAAGAAAAGAAAAGAAAAGAAAAGAAAAAGAAAAAAATTAAAGGAGCTGATGATATAACTTTTTTTGTTTTGTTTTTTGACTGATGATCTAACTTAAAATGATTGCCTGATGTGCACAAAACCCTGAGTTTGGTCTCCAGTGCCACACACACCAGGCATGGTGGTGCATACTTGTAACACTGGCATTGGACGTAAAAGAAGGAGGGTCAGAAGTTTAAGGTCAGCCTCAGCTACGTGGCAACTTTGAGGCTAGAGTGGGCTGTGAGACATACAACATCCAACAAATAAATCAAGGCTGGTGATGTAGCTCAGTTGGTTCAGCCTCAGGTTTAATCCCCAGCACCACATTAAAAACCAGATGTCTGCTCATGAGAGGTAGAAGCAGGAGGATCAGAAATTCAGCCCTTCCCCATTTGAGCTCTCCTGTCTCAGAAATAAATAAAATGTAAGTAAAATAAATCACAAATAGCCAAGTGTTATTTTTTAAATGCCTGATGTAATCCTCATTTGGAGGAGTCATTTTATTTGTTTTAATATTTATTTCATTTATTTTTACTCTGTGTTTATGAGTGTTTTGCCTGCATGTATGTATGTTTATCATGTGCATTCCACAGAGGTCAGGAGAGGGTGCTGGGTCCCCTGGAACTGGAGTCATAAACTATTGCGAGCATCATCTGAATGAGAGCCACCCCCTTAATTTTGTCTTTAAACAGAATCCATTAACAGTGTCCCACATTCATCTGGAATTCACTGTATATTCCAAGCTGACTTCAAGCTGAAGATCCTTCCCTTTAGCTCCTGAGTACTGGAATTACAGGTGTGTGCTACAAAAACCCATCTGCACAATGATTCTTAGGAATGGTAGTAGTCCCAGGTTGAACAAGCAGCTGCTGGGCAGATGTCCTCGTAGAGGTGCAGTCTGTGTAAGGTTGGGGTGGACTTTGGGATGCTGGCATCAAAGTTACCACCAGAAATCTTTTAAAGATACTTTCCTTCATAATCTGATTGTGTTTGCTCCCTACCTCACCTCTTCTGGCTCCAGGCTCTTAACCTTTCCATCTTCAGACAGACCTCCTGACTCCACCTCTGCATCTCCTCAGGGGGTCATCCCTAGATCTACCTCAAAGACCGTGAACTGAACCATTCTTGTTTGGAAGAAAATGAAGCTTATTTGAATGAGAACAGGAGCCATTTACTGCGCACAGCGCCTGCCAAGCACAAGAGCTGGCTGTCACAGCTTGCTTTTGGCAGAGGCTGAAAGGTGAGCAGAAAGTTATCTTCCGCAAGCGTGAGAAGGCATTAGTGTAGTCAGATTAAACATCAGATTCAGAGAACACAAGGCACATGAGGAAACTGGAGTTGGGGGTGACATCTTAACATGGTTGGCATAGAGAGTGTCTTAGGGTTTTATTGCCATGAAGAGACTTCATGACCATGGCTACTCTCGTACAACATTGAACTGGGGTTGGCTTACAGTTCAGGGGTTCAGTCCATTATTGTCATAGCGGGAAACATGGCGACATGCAGGTGGTCGAGGTGCTAGAGAAGGAGCTGTAAATTCTACATCTTAATGCAGGCAACAGGAGACTGTGTGCCACACTGGATGTAGTTTGAGCATATCTTGATCTGAAGGAAGACCTCCATAGTGACACAATTTCTCCAACAAGACCACGCCTTCTAATAGTGCCACTCCCTATGGCCAAGCATTCAAACACATAGAGTCTGTGGGAGCCATTCCTTTCAAACCACCACAGAGAGGTTATTTAGTTTGGTCTTGTCTTGAATTTGAATATAGAGAGAGGAAGACTAGAAGTTACTGGCAGAAATCCTGACCCACTGGGACCAAATGCTACAGAGATGGTTCAGCATCCTATCATTGTGTTTGCTTTGGCCAATGCATATTCAGTGTTTACTCTTTATTGGTCACGAATGTGAGTTCTTTCACTTTGCTTGTGTAGTTAGTCCCACTGAGTGATTCCTTACCGTAGACTATTTCCTATCTCTTTTAATGATTTTTCTACTTCTCCATGTCCAGCCTTACCTTTGTCTCTTTAGACTTTCTATACCTGGCCTCATCTTTATTAGATTTTTTTTCCTTCATTGTGCAAATAGGATGTCATCTTTCTCATAAATCTTAATTCATCTGTACATGTTTTTAGTTGTGGATGTACCAGAAATCTAATTGCTTTCTTCTTTCTCCTTTGGGTTAGTCACTATTTTTAAATTGATGCATATCTTTTTCCGTGTGGCTGGCACCATCTCACGGGCTGAAGTCCTACACTGAATATCTGAAAAGCAAGCAAATGGAGTACTGGCATTTGTCTATGTTTTCTGTTTGTAGACACGATTCGAGCAGCCGTCTCATGTCTGCCTGCCACCATGCCTTCCTGTCGTGGTAGACTGACTGTGTTCTGTCTTAATGTCTGAGTCACAATAAGCCCTGTCTCCCTAGAGTTGCTTTTGGTCAGGTATCAGATCACAGCAAGGAGAAAAGCAACCCCATCCTCAAACGGATTTCAGCTTTACCAGTAGATTTAACTATACAGTGTTTTAATATTTAGTCATCTGGAACTAAAAACAAGCCCACTTAGTACAACTTAAATATACATAACCATTAAATAATACATTCATTTCCCATCTCTAAAATTTGTCATTTGGGGGGACATAGAGATGACTCAGCAGATAAAGGTGCTTTGCCACCGATTCTGACTAGAAGAGTTCAGTCTCCAGAACCCACGCTGTGAAAGGAGAGAAGCAAATTCTGCATGCTGTTTCTCTGACCCACTCACATTCCCTCAGCACACAAAATAAATAAAATGTAATTGAAAACCTGTCATTTTGAGAACGTCTTATAAATCAAAGAATTCAGTGTGTATCTTTTTCAAATTGGCTTTCATTCTACACAATGTCTTGAAAGTCGTCCAAGTCATTTCGTGTATCCATAATTCTTCCAGGGCTGGGGAAACAGCTCTGCAGACTCAGTGTGCTTGCTGAGCAAGCCTGGTGACTTTGTGAGTTTGTCCCTGCAAGTTACATAAAGGTGGATGGAAAGAAACCACCACACACATCATTGTCTTCCATGTGCATTGTGGCATATGTGTGCATATATATGTATACACTAATACACAGTGTTCTAATCATATATGCTAATCATAGTAAGTAGTAATAATTGTCCCCTACAGGAGAGGTGACTCATGTTCAAAACTGAGTCAGGAAGATAGATGTGAGTTTGAAGCTAGCCAAGGCTAAACAATCAGTTCACGACCAGCCTTAGCCTTGGGGTGGGGTGGGGGCAATTCTGTTTAATACTGAGCATTCCGTGGATTTCCATGTCACCTATTAGGTTCATTTTTGGTGGTTTCCTGATTACACCTATTTCAAATAAAATCATTACAAACATTTCTATGTAGTTAATATGTGAATAAAAATGTTCTCTCTCCCATGTTTTTTTTTTTTTTTAAGACAGAGTCTTATGTAGCCCATTCTAGCTTTAAATTCTCTATGGAGTCAGAGATGACTTGAACTAATCTTCCTGCCTCTACTTCTAAGTGTTTGGATTTTTTTGTTTGATTTTGTTTGTTTGTTTGTTTGTTTGTTTTGTTTTAGGTTGCTTTGTATTTCAAGACAGGGTTTCTCTGTGTAACTCTGGTTGTCCTGGAGCTCCCTCTGTAGACCAGACTGGTATTCAACTCAGGGATCTGCCTGCCTCTGCCTCCCATGGATTAAAGGATTAAAGGCATGCACTACCACAACTGGGCTAGATAATTAGATTTTAAAAACAAACAAAAGAAAAAAGAAACTGTCGCCGGGCAGTGGTGGCGCACGCCTTTAATCCCAGCACATGGGATTAAATTTCTGAATTCGAGGCCAGCCTGGTCTACAGAGTGAATTCCAGGACAGTCAGGGCTATACAGAGAAACCCTGTGTCTCAAAAAAAAAAAAAAAAAAAAGAAAAGAAAGAAACTGTCAAACTTGTAATGTCAAACTATCATACCTGAAATCCCAAGCACACAAGAATCTGAAGCAGGAGAATTGATATGAATTCAAAGCCAGCTTATATAGTAAGCTCCAGGTCAGCTTAGACCTCAAGGAGATACTTAGTCTCAAATATGAGATAAAATAAAATCCACTATGCTCAGTGTAAATATGATTTCTTAGGGCTCAAAGACTTCAGTAACATAGCAAGATCTGCTCCCATATCTCCCTTCCCCCAAGTGACATGGGGTGCAGAGAATTTACTTTGAATTGATCCCTACTTGTATCCATATCGGTGTATGGGTACTTACTAGCATCCTCTTCTATGATTTGCCATAGTGTGTTTATCTTTTGCTGTCTCAGAGAAATGGTTGAATGATTTCCATAAACACTTTAACAGTCCACTCTGCTCATTTCACTTAATGAGATGCCATTCTGTGCATACCATTCTTCTCAAGGCATCCCCTGACCTGCTCTTGTCAACCTGAATCATTCCTTTTCATTTTTCCATTGCTTGATCACTCAGGAACTTTTGACTCAGGGAAAGGTTTCCAGGGGAACGTTTTTACCTCTTAGACTTCTATTACAACACACACTTCTGTTTTCCTCCCCTCTGGTCACTCTTTTGAACTCCTCTCCTGCACTTCTCTATCCAGCCTTTCAATATTGTCACATTCTAGTCTCAACAGCTGGCCTGCTCCATTCACTTCATTTATTTTAGGTTTCTATGACAATATCCCACACTGTATCCCAGGCTGGCCTTGAACTTGCTATAGAGCTAATGATGGACTTGAACTCCTGATCTTCCTGGTTTTGCATCCAAGTGCTGGGCTTGGATTACAGGTCTGCCTAGCTTTCTAGTCTACACTTGCCCAGCTTCAAGATGTCAAATGTATCTCTATACACAAGATTCATCTTCAGCTTTCCAGGTCTTTATCTCTAACTCTAATCTCAATGCCTCCCCTCCAATGCCACACATTTTGACATCTCAAAACTTAGTGTTATCAAATATGTGCCGCTGATGAGCCTTGCAAAACTAGGCTGCCTTCTGTGTTCTGTTCTTTGGCCTACACCCTCATAAAGTCACTGTTCATGCTAGAACATGAGACTGTACTTCATAATGCTTTCTTGAATGTCCATCTTGTAAGTCTTGCTTGGTTTTATTTAGTTATTTACTTCTTTATGAAATGGGGGTGGTCTTATGTAGCTCAACCTGACCTTAGAGTGGCTATGTGGCAGACAATAATGCCCTCAGACTTCTGATCCTCCTGCCTCTACCACTTGAGTGTTGGAGTTATAGGTTTATGCCATCATGCTTGGTAGATATGGTACTAGAATCCAACCCAGATTTTCATGTGGGCTAAGTAAACATTCTACAAACTAAGCTACATTATCAGCCCTTAAATCGAAACTTTTATCTTTTTCATTGTTTTTTGATATTGTATGTGTGTGTGGTGTGTTTATGTGTATGCATGTTCTACTGGACAACTTTATGATGTCAATTCTCTCCTTCCATCTTTATGTGGGATCTGGGAATTGAACTCAGGCCACTAGGATTGTGAAGCAAATCCTTGACTAACTGCTGAGCCAACTCACCTACCCAAAATCCTGCTTTGTAAATAAATCTGTAATCTGTCTACTTACCATTTCCACTGACACCACTATACTTTAAGATCTTACAATTTGACTGTCAGGCATGGTGACACAAGCCCTTAATCCCAGGACACAGGAGGCAGAAGCACATGGAGCTCGCTGAGGTCAGTCAAAGCTATATAGCAAGACCCTGACTCAAAAAACCCCAACCAGACAAAGAAACAAAAATAACAAAAAACAGAAGTCAATGCCACGTCTGGTATGGCCATGTAAGGGACAGTATGACATGGTTTCCTGCCTCTGGAACAGTGCCAGCAGGGCGTGGGCCTCCACAATTGCTTATGGTTGGTATGGGAGTAAAGATTGTTTGTATAATAGTGTATATATTTTCATGTCCCTCCTTCCAGGAATGCCCTCTCTGCCAAGATCAATGACTCCATATTAGTCAGAGACAGCATGAGTCTGGGAGGTGAGAGCCTGTCTATGTCTCAGCAAAACAGTAAACACTGAGACCTCCAGGACAGCCCTTGGGGCTGTAGGAAAGAACACTGAAAACATGAGTTCAAAAATACATAATTTCTCAACTATGCAAAATAGAAAGATGCAATATGAACTGTATAAGGATCTTTGCGGATCTAAAAGAACAGAGGCAGCTACACCATGAGCCAGCTTGTCAGAAAGATAAAAAGGCACACAGATACAAAGGCGGGCAGATTCCTGAGTTCAAGATCAGCTTAGAGCAGAGTGAATTTAGGCCTAGGTATGGTAAAAGCTGTGATCTCAGATCCAACCCAGCTAGCTTATTGTCTGTTCTTACAAAGGCAGGCAGACCTCTGAATTCATTTGCAATGTTAAGAAAAATATGCTTACTGTCTTTTCCTAGAAGTCAAGGGATAAGGGCAAAAAAATCTGTTTGGTGGGATAATCAATCAAAAGGGAAACTGGGGTGGACAACTGAATTGATAAGTAAATAAAAGACTGGATTTTGGTCTGTGAGAGCTGAGCTTCTTGATGAGCTGTGGATCTTCAGAAAGCAGTTTCAAGCAGAACACAGGTTGTCAGCTTGTACCCTCAATTTGACTTCAAGTTATTCTTGCCAGTCCCGAACACCCCTTCCTCAGAGCCCCTCTCAAAGCCGAGACTGGTCCTTGGCAAGCATCAGTATTCACTTCTGGCTCCTGAGTATAGAAAAACTGACCAGCTGCCTCAGACGCCTCTCACCACATTTCCCCAGCATGGAAGATTGTACCTGCGGACCAAGAGCCAAAAGAAACCCTTCCTTCTTCCAATTGCTTTTGTCCAATATCTTGTAAAAAGCATTAAGAAAAGTAGCTGTTAACACAGAGAATTTGTGCTCCATGTTATGCTGTGTGTGTGTGTGTGTGTGTGTGTGTGTGTGTGTGTGTGTGTGTGAAATAAATGAATAAAATGGATCACTGTATATTTCTATAGTATTTCAAAACTCTGGTGACTTTTTACCATGTTTTTGTTTTGTTTTTCATTTTGGTTTTGGTTTTTGAGACTGGGTTTCTCTGTATAGCCTTGATTGTCCTAGAATTCATTCTGTAGACCACGCTGACTTCAAACTCATACAGATACACCTGCCTCTGCCTCCTGAGTGCTAAGATTAAAGGTGTGTACCACCACCACCATCACCACCACCACCACCACCACCACCACTACCACCACCACCACCACCACCACCTGGCTTTTTAATTACCCTTTTATATGACAATGGTTTCATAATATCATTTTTCTTGGAAATACTTAAGATAATTCAGTCTCTGATCTTAATATTTTTTGTGAGTTTTCTCCTCTTATTGCTAGCTTTTCAAATGTTTTGACACTTCAATTTCTTTTAGTAACATCAAATACACTTTTCGCATAGTTGTCAAAACTGGAACCCCCCCCCCCACCCCACATCAAGTTTCCTTCATATATAAGGTAAGCATGTCAGTACTTAGCCTTTGAAACATGAGTGAAACAAGAAAAGGTTACATTGAGAAAAAGAAGCCCTACACATGGGCTAGAGTTAGGAGTGTATACCACCTTGTCAGAAAGCCAGAGTTCCAATCTAAGCACCCACACTGGGCTGCTCACAAATGTCTGTAACTCCAGCTCTATATGATTTGATGCCTGTGGGCCACTGAGAGTCCTGTATACACAAATGTACATGCACACACATGCACACACAGAAACAATATTTAAAAAAAAAACCAGGCATAGTGGTACACACCTTTAATCCCAGAACTCAGGAGGCAAGTAGAGCTCTGTGAGCTTGAGGCCATCCTGGTCTACACTGAGAGTTCCAAGACAGCCAGGGCTTCAAGAGAATCTGTCTCAAAATGATGATGGTGGTGGTGGTGGTGGTGGTGGTGGTGGTGGTGGTGGTGGTGATGATGATGATGATAATGATGGCAATGACAATGATAAAGCCTGTAGGAAATGTGTATGTTTCAAAATAAATCTCTTGGGTAGTAAGTAACAAAACTTAAATACTAAGTACTGTTTTGTTTTGTATCTGTGATACTGGAGTGAGCAACCCCAATGTGCTGTGTATGCTAAGCCAGCACCGTTCTCTTAATGTTCATTAGTGAGCTGCAGCAGTATAGTTTCTGGAAGCCATTCCTATGCTGGGATAAATTACAATGTCATAAGGAAGCATAAATGTAAACTACACAGATACACTCTATTACATCGCAAATAAATGTACCCTAAATTCCACTTATGTACAGCTAAATCCCCAAATGAGTAAGCACTTTGTAGTGCTGTCCATCATGAGGGCAAGGCTAAATAGAATCCTATTGCCGAGTCTTTGCAGCGAGTGGGGAGGTGTTCTACGTGTTTAGCTTCTTAAGTCACTTGGTAAATGGGCCCAGCTGCCCTTTCTTCATAGTAAAAGCCTGAAGTTATCAGTAATGATGGCACATGTCTGTAACCCCAGCACTTGGGGGCCTGAGGCAGGATGGATGGTCACAATTTGGGGGTAGCTTGAGCTATACAATGAGATTCGGTTTCAAGAAACAAAATAAACAAAGACTTTAAAAATCCTTATATAAAGGAGGAAGAGAAAGAGGAGGGGGAGGAGGAAGAGGACAAGGAGAAGGAAAAGAAGAGGAGGAAGAGGAGGAGGAAGAGGAAGCAGCAGCAGCAGTGGTGATGCACAGCTTTAATCCCAGTGCTCAGAAAGCAGAGGCAGGCAGATCTCTGGGCCAGCCTGGTCTACAAGTGAGACCCAGGACTTCCAGGGTTATAGTTACAAAGAGAAAATCTGTCTCAAAAAAATCAAAGCAAAGCAAACAAAAAGCCCCACCATATTACCTACGTCGTTACAAATAACTGGACAGCATCTCTTCTATAGCTACAGAGTAATCTATTCTGTGTACTGAATTTCCCCCTCTGCATTCATCAGTTAGCTGGCGGGCAGTTCAGTAGTTTGCAGCTCTCTGCTATCCTGGATAGAGCTGCATTGAACACTGGGATGTAGATGCCTCAATAGAGTGATTTCACACATATCTAGTAGTGGGACTGTTGGATTAGGGAGTCATTCTTTTTTTAATATTTTGAAGAACTCCCATGCTGTATTCCATATAGCTATACTGATTTAATTTACATTCTCACCAATGGTGAGCTTACATATCCATAGCCTCACTAGAATTTAGTAGCTTCTGGTTTGTTTTGTTTTGTTTTGTTTTTGTTTTGTTGTTGTTTTGTTTTGTTTTTGTTATACTAGCCGTCTTGCTGGGGCTGTGGGGAGACAACGGATTATTTTGAGTGCTGATTTGACTCTTCTATTTATATACATAGCTCAACCTACCTCACCTTTGGTGCTCCAATGCCACTGCTTGGCCCCTACATCCTGGCATCCAGTTGTTCCTACTGTATTTGATTTTTCTAATGAAATTGTGTGACCACAGTTCCCGAACTAAGGTCTGGCCTGCATGAAGATCACAGAGCTCATCAGAGATGTTGGGGCTCCTCCCACACAAATATAATTTCCAAAGAATTTGGTTTCTGAAGAAAGTATGTGTTATGGGGAAACCTAGGATGAGACTACAAAGATTTGCACCAAGATATCATAAGCAAAGACATGTGTTCACTCTCCTCCACAGAGAGTGCCAAAACACTGAGAAAAAACCAATGGCCCTCAACTACTAAGGACCAGAGTTTGTAGAAGGTTGAGTGAAGCTAGTAGCTGCTTCCTAGAAGTCATCTGCAGTACAGTTGCTGGGCTGGTTCCAAGAAGCTGCCTTCAGGGTGGTAGGATTTCCCTCCTTTGTCTCTTATCTGGTGCAGCAGACAGATGTCTCAGGGTGAACTCAGTACTTTTCCATTCTGCTAAGACTCAAAGAAAGGCAGCAGGCTGGGGGTGGGGGGCATTTTGGAACTTATATCTGTATTAGGTTTGGTCTTTTTAGTATGTCTTCAAGCCTCTCCCAGTAAAAAGGAATGTTACTGGAGTTGATGTCAGACTAGCCAGGCTTGGCCACTGTGCTGGCTACTTTTACGTCAACCTGACACAAGCTAGACTCATTTGGGAAGAGGGAACTACCACATTATCCTGTAGTGCATTTTCCTAATATATGGTTGATGTGAGAAGCTCCAGCCCACGCTGGTTGGTGCCACGGCCTGGGCAGGTTGTCCCTGGGTGTGTAAGAAAGCAGAGTAAGCATCCCTGGGGAACAGGCCTGTAAACTGATTTCCTCACGGCTTCTGTTTCAGTTCCTGGCTTGAGTATTTGCCTTAAAGTTCCTGGATGATAAAATTACAAGATGTGAGACAAAATAAATCCTTTCCTCCACAAGCTGATTTTGATCATGCTGTTTGTTTTGTTTTGTTTTGTTTTGTTTTGTGTTTGTTTGCTTTTGAGATAGTGTCTCACTATGTAGCTTTGGCTATACTAGAACTATTATGTAGACCTGGAATGTCTGACCTTAAGCTCCCAGAGATCCCAGAGATCAGCTGCCTGTGCGTCCCAGGTGCCAGGATTAAAGGTGTGCACCATCACACATGGCTTGGCTTATGCTGTGCTATTACAACAGAAATTCTAAGACAGCTCTTCATCCTGAATAGGCCAATTAAATGGATAAGAAATAGTAAAAAGCAGAGAAAGGAGATCTAGTCAGTGAGAACACACTGAAAAGCAAAGAGGTTCTCTCTCTCTCTCACACACACATACACACACACACACACACACACACATACAGGACATAAGCAAGCATGCATAAACACTCTAAATCCATCTTTGGGTTCCTGACATGAGATTTAGGTTCATTTTGTTTTATTTTAATAATTTTGGAGACAAGGTCTCATGTAGCCTAGGCTGGCCTCAATGGATATGTAGCCATAAATGACCTTTAACTTCTGATTCTCCACTTTCCTGGTGTTGCATCATCACAGGCACCATCACACCCATTTATGCAGTGCTAAGAATGGAACCCAGTGATTAGTATTTGCAAGGCAAATGCTCTACCCACTGAGTTACACACACTTAGTCCAATCATGACAGGCTTCTTATTGTTGTTGTTGCTGTGTTAGGGCCCATGGATCACTGAAGAATGATACCCCAGATTCAGACAGTATCCAAAAGCAAAGAGTGTTTATTTCTGCATGCAGGGGCCCAATTCCTTGGGGATGAAGGACAGTCACTGAATTCCCAGATTCAACTGTAAAGCCAAAAGGAGGAACATCAGGAAGGGGTGGGTGATGTTTATCTGGATTGGTGGGTTCTATCTCTGGGGGTCTGGGTGATGCTATGGTTCAGACTAACTATTCTTGCTTCATGCCAAGGAGGGGTAGCTCCTGACGTCATGGCCACAAGCTTGGCTAACTGTCCTTTTACAAGTTGGGGAGGGGTCCCTTTTACAAAAGCCTTCAAGTGTTCCAGTAACTGACTTGCTCAGTTCTGGGAAGTAGAAATTCAGGCCTGGTCTCCGGAACTGCTAGTTTGCAGCCTGTCAGGGAGTCAGCCTGTCTCAGGCCAATTTACTCCTCTCAGTTGCGGCTGCTGCTGCTGCTGCTGCTGCTGCTGCTGTTACATTGTTTACTTGTGAGAGGGAGAGAGGAGGGAAGAGAGAGCACACGTGCACCGGGAGGTTAGTTAGGGGCTGGTTCATCCCTTCTACCATTTACACCCAGATGGTTGACTCCAGTTGTCAGGCTTGGCAGGTGGCCTTAGTCACTGAGATCTCTCTCGAGCTCAGGCTTAGGTTTAAATGGAGGGCAAGAAGTATAATTCAGCAGTGGCCTCAAGGTGTGACCTCGATGGTCATCATCGCCTGCCAGCTCCAGTCTCTCCTTCAAAGTGACGTGACAAGTTGTCAGGCTGAGTGAGATCTTCCTGGAGACAAGTGTCTCCATGACTATCACCAGGCTTCAGGGACTTTTCCTTCTCCCAGCGTGAGATTCCTGGAGAAATTCTAATTATTTGGGGAGTGTTCTTTTAACAATCTATTAGCCAAAAGAAAAGGTACAGTGTCTCTTTAGAATATCTTCATTCCTTGGACTAGAGAGGTAGCTTTGTATTTAAGAAGACTTGCTGTGCCCTTTCCCGGTGGCGGCGCTGTACGGTGAGGAGCTCGTGTCTCGTGTTCATACTTGCAGCTATGCTGTCCAAGGGTCTGCTGCAGTCCGTGCAGGTCTTCGGACGCAAGAAGGCAGCCACAGCTGTGGCCCACTGCAAACCAGGAAACGGGCTCATCAAGGTGAATGTTCGTCCCCTGGAGATGATCGAGCCGGAGATGATCTCAAAAGCTCTGGTGGCTTATTACCAAAAATATGTGGCTTAAGCCTCTAAGAAGGAGATCGAAGATATCCTCGACCAGTACGATCGGACCCTGCTTGTAGCTGCTCCCCCCTCCCCACGTCGCTGCGAACCCAAAAAGTTTGGAAGTCCTGGTGCCCATGCCCGATATCAGAAATCCTATCGATAAGCCCATCTAAGGGATTAGAGTTTACCTTTGTAATAAACATCCTAGGATTTTTTTTAAAAGAAAAAGAAGGAGAAGACTTGCTGCTTTTGTAGAGGACCCAAGTTTGGTTCCTGGTACCCACAACTGTCTGTAATTCCAGTTTCAAGGGATCTGACTCTCTTCTGGACTCCCTGGGCACCAAGTACATATATGATGCACATACATACATACATACATACAGGCAAAACACTGATCCACACGAAATTAAATAAGTCTAAAAGAGAAAAAAAAAGAATATCTACATAATGAAATCTAGGAGAGCTAGAGCTACACAGTGAGACTCTGTCTCAAAAAAAACAAAAAAACAAAAAAACAAAAAAACAAAAAAACAAAAAAA
>JADRCG010010310.1:4244926-4265581 GCA_019844195.1 Rhabdomys dilectus
AAAAAAACAAAAAAACAAAAAAACAAAAAAACAAAAAAACAAAAAAACAAAAAAACAAAAAAACAAAAAAAACAAAAAAACAAAAAAACAAAAACAAAAACAAAAAAAAACCCAAACCCAAAACCATTGAACCCATGTGATCACAGAGGCATATTAAAACATCAAGAAGACAGGAGACAGGCCAGGGAACTTATCAGACTCACCAGACCGAAGACACAGAAATACCTAAATTCCACACAGAGTAGGTACCAGGGAGCTGTAGAGATGGGTTAGTAGTTAAAGTGTTTGTCATGCAAGCATGAATTCAATTCCTAGCACCCATGTAAAAAAATCTAGGCCTAGTGCTTCACAACTGTAATCCCAGTGCTGGAGAAGCGAAGACAGGAGCTTTCTGGTCAGCTAGCTGAACTGGCCAGCTTCAGGTTCAGTGAGAGCCGCTGCGTCAAGATAATAGTGATGATGATGATGATGAAGAAGAGGGGAAGAGAAAGAGGAGGAGGAAAAGGAGGAAGAGGAAGAAGAGGAGGAAAGCAACTAAGGTAAGCACCTGACATCATCTAGCCTACATACTCACGCATGCCTGAACAGAAACACACACACACACACATGGGAAAACCAAACTCTGTGATAATGACAGCCCCTACTTAGCTATATGTGTCTTGTCAAGGGACCAATAGGCAGAAGACGGATGGACAAGACCTGACTGTCCAATATCTTCAGCTCAGCTTGGTCTCTACAGCTAACATGGCCTATTAAATAGTCATACACACATCTGCTTGTATGTCCCCCTGAACTGAGCCCTACACATCACTGGAGCAGCTCTACTCACCCATGAATCTTATTTATTTTTTGAGACAGGAGATCATGATGCTGTCTTGGCTGTCCTGAAACCTACTATGTAGTTGGTCTGGAACTCAGAGATCTGCCTGCCTCTGTCTCCTGAGTGCTGGGATTAAAGGTGTACATCACCAGGCCCAGCTCAAAATTGAGTCTTTGCTTCAGCCTGTGACTCTGCCTGTACTCTGTGTCGAGACCTCCAGCAGCTGTCCAGTGGACTTTGTTATCTAATAGCCTCCTGTGCCTGAGATGCCTCTCATCTCTGTCAGCCTTTGCTTACAATAAAGCCTCTGTGAACGCCTTGAGCTTTACTGTGGCCTCATTAACTCTTATAACCAATGTATATACACACAAATATAATTACCGTGTGATATGTCATGTGTGGGATGAGCGTTAATATTAGCCGTTAAGATTGGGAGAAAGGGGTTGGGAGATGTCTCAGTGGGAGAAGTACCTGCCACATAAACAAAAGAATCTGAGTTTGGGTCTCCAGAATCCACATAAAAAGACAAGCATGTCAGTGTGTCCCTGTAACCACAGCCCTCCAATGTGAAGACAAAAACCTCATTGGCCAGCCCACCTTGCTAAATAAATAAGCTCCAGATTTTAGTGAGGAACCATGCGTCGGCTAGTTTTATGTTATCTTGATATAAGCTAGAGTCACTTGAGAGAACTCAATTCAGAAAATGCACCCACCAAACTGGGCATAGTGTCTAACCCCTTTAATTCAGCACTTGGAAGGCAGAGACAGGTAGATCTACGAGGTAGAGGCCAGCTTGGTCTACAGAACAAGCTCTAGGACAGTCAGGACTACACAGAAAAGCCCTGTCTCAACTCCCTCAAACCCTCAAAAAAAGAAAGTAAGAAAGAAAAGAAAAAAGAAAATCCACCCACCAGATTGGCATGTGGGCAAGCCTGTGGTACATTTTCTTAATTGATTATTGATGTGGGAGGGCCTAACTCACCATGGATAGTTCCACCCCTGGGCTGGTGATCCTGGGTGCTACAAAAAAAGCAGGCCAAATGAGCCACAAGAATATGTCATTAAGCAGTGCTCCTCCACGGCCTTTGCATCAGCTCGTGCCTCCATGTTCCCACCCTATTTAATCCTGTCCCGACTGTCTTAGATAATAGAGTGTGATAGAAGTAAGCCGTATAAATCATTTCCTCACATTGATTTTGGCTATAGTGTTCTATCACAGCATAGAAACCCTAACTAAAACCTTATCTCAAAAAATAAAGGTGACTGCCCAGGCATGAGAACATGAGAGAATATGCCTTTAATGCTAACACTGGACAAACAGAGACTGTTAGATTTCTGAGTCTGTGAGTTCAAGGCTAGCCTGGTCTATATAACAAGTTCTAGGCTAGCCAGAGCTATATAATGATATATATTATATATAATTTAATATATATCTATATATAGAGAGAGAGAGGGGGGAGGGGGAGATCCTGTCTCAAAATAAGTAAATAAATAAATAAAAAGGAGGGTTTGGATAGATGGCTCAGTAGTCAAGAGTGAATATTGCTCATAACCCAAATTCAGAGGACCTGAACTCAGTTCTCTGCCCGCACATCAGACAGCTCATAATCACCTGTAAATATATCTACATGAGATCTGATACCTCTGACTCATCGGGCCCCCACACTCATGCACAAACCTAAGCATAGATACATCCACATACACCTAACTAAAAATAATAAACGTTTTAATTCTTTAAAATTTATTCTACATGTACATGTTTTGCCTGCACATATGTATGTGTACCAAGGGTGTGTCTGGTGCCCAGGAGGGCCCATTAGATCACCTGAATTTGAAGTTACAGATGGTTGTAAGTCTACACGTAGGTGCTCTAATTGAATACAGGTCCTCAGCAAGAGCAACAAGCTCTCTTAATCACTGAGCCATCTATCCAGCCCCACAGGGAAGAAAAAAAAAAAGATAACCAACCTCAAGCCTCCACACACGAGCATGTGCGCATAGCACAAACATATATAATGCCACACACAAAATTAAAACTACAAATAGATTAGGACAAAAAGAACTTGTGCTTGTTAATCGCCTATCAAGGGAAATAGGGGCAACTTGGAAATTTTCAGGCAACAAAATCACTGTAGCTTGTAAATGTATTATTACTCAATAAATTCTGACACAATGGAAAGACACAGACATGGCCGTCTATGGTTGGAACATAGCAGACTCACAATACCCAGGCTGGCCTCAAACTCTCAGATTCTCTACTCCTGAGGACAGGAATTAGAGGCATGTGCTTCTGTGCCCACCTGTAAGGACTTTTGGAACTCCCGTGGTGACAATATTAAACTTAGAATCTCTTGGTGGGTTTGTATTTAAACCAGCCAGATTCAGGTTCATGTTCTCACCATTACCCAACACCTCTAATAGCCTTTCTCACACACAGTCCTGGATCTCCGATGATAATAACGTGTCTATTCAAACGATTCTTTCCAAGCCATTATACCTCTTCACAGGTTTCAGTTGGTACCTTGCTTTTCGAGGCCTGCTGGGACTTGAATCTGGCTACAGATCTAGATGCAAAGAAAGAGCAGTTACCGGTAGAGGTGGGTCTTGAGATCTTGCCTGGCTATTGCATTGGAGAAAGAGATAACAATTTCCTCTGGCAATTCACTTAACTTAAAGCCCACAGCAGGAAGGTGACTGTGTGAATGTGTGTGTATGGGTGGGGGGTGGGGGGAAGTCCCACTGAAGATGGGGAGATTTCCAGGCAAAGGAGATTCAGCAGAATGAAAAAAACCAAAGCCCTGAGAGTCTCCAGGGTTTTCCTGCCCAGTCTCATCCCTATTTTGTGCAGGGGGTGGGTGGTTGGGGTGGAGATGGTGAGGGTGAGGGGGGAACAACAGGGTTTCTGGAGGTCTCTTTAAGTAAGGAGGAAGCAGCTTCTGGAGAACTGGACTGCCTTCTTGATGGTCTTTCAGTTCTTTCTTGGTTTTTTACCCTGGGGGTTGGGGGGGCCGGGTGTGTGTGTCTATGAGGCACCAGGGAGTCTATCACTATCTACCTATTACTGTCTACCTGTGTATCTCAGCTGCTTGCTCACACTAGTGACTAGGTTCTTTATCTCATTAGATGTAGGTTTTGTCTATCAGTTTTCTCAGTTTTAACTCAGGACCTCAGAGATGTCAGGTAAATGATCTGCCGCTGAGTACGCACTCAGTCCATTGTCGGCTGCTTTTTTTTTTTTTTTTTTTTTTTTTTTTTGAGACAGGGTTTCTCTGTGTAGTCCTGGCTGTCATGAAATTCACTCTGTAGACCAGGCTGGCCTCAAACTCAGAGATCCCCCTGTATCTGCCTCCTGAGTGGCAGGATTAAAGGTGTGCGCTAACACTGCTCAGTTATTGTTTTTTTTTTTTTATCCAGTTTCTTTCTTTCTTTCTCTCTTTTTTCTTTCTTTCTTTCTTTCTTTCTTTTTTTTTTTTTTGACAAAGTTTTTCTGTATAGCCCTAGCTGTCCTGGAACTCACTCTGTAGGCCAGGCTGGCCTCGAACTCAGAAATCTGCCTGCCTCTGCCTCCCAAGTACTGGGATTAAAGGTGTGTGCCACCACTGCCGGCTCTTTTTTTTTTTTTAAAAAAAAAAAAAAAAAAGAGGTTTTGCTATGTAGCTCAGGCTAGCCTTGATTTCAGATGTAGTTCAGGTTGGCCTCAAATTTACAATCTTTCTATCTTTGTAGACAGGTTCTGTAATACCTGGCCATCACATTTTATTTACTTATTTTTATGTCATTTATTTTATTTTATGTGCATTGGTGTTTTGCCTGCTTGTATGTCTGTGTGAGGGTTTCCGAAACCCTGTAACTGGAGTTACAGACAGATGTGAGCTGCCATATGACTGTTGGGAACTGAGCCTGGGTCCTTTGGAAGAACATCCAGTACTCCTAACTACTGTGCCATCTCCCGAGCCCCTTCTTTATTTTATCTTTTTGTTTATTTGTTTGTTTTAAGACAGGGCCTCACTTCATAGGCAAGCCTGGAAACAGTCTATGGAGATCTGGGTCAGCCAGGCAGTGGTGGCGCACGCCTTTGATCCCAGCACTTGGGAGGCAGAGGCAGGCAGATTTCTGAGTTCGAGGCCAGCCTGGTCTACAGAGTGAGTTCCAGGACAGCCAGGGCTACACAGAGAAACCCTGTCTCGAAAAAAAAGAAAAAAAAAAAAAGAAAAAAAGTTCAAGATCATCCTCCACTACATAATTAATTCAGGGCCATCTGGATGCAGGGCACTTGTCAAAATAATAAGGAAAAAAACTAAAATGGAGAACTTATTTATTCTAGAATCCACTACACAGCCAGCAAGACAGAAAGTAAAAGCAATTGATGTTGAGGCTGACACTTGAGTTCGATCTCTGAGACCCATGTTGTGGAAAGAATTAGCTCCCAAGGCAGTCCTCTGATCTCCATATTCGGGCTGTGATATGAGCCTCTAGCCTATCAGTCAATTGTTAAATATAATTTGAAAAAAAGAGAATGTTAAAGAATTCAATAATACCTATAGATCGTTGTTGTCATTGTTGTTGTGGTGGTAGTGTGGAGGTGGTAGTGGTGGTGGTGGGGTGGTGGTGGTGGTGGTGGTGGTGGTGGTGGTGGAGGTGGTGGTGGTGGAGGTGGTGGTGGTGGTGGAGGTGGTGGAGGTGGTGGTGGAGGTGGTGGTGGAGGTGGTGGAGGTGGTGGTAGAGGTGGTGGTGGAGGTGGTGGAGTGGTGGAGGTGGTGGTGGTGGTGGAGGTGGTGTGGTGGTGGTCTACACCTTTAATTCCAGTACTCAAATGGCAGAGACAAGCAGATCTCTGAACCTGAGGCCAGCCTGGTCCAGAGTTCCAGGACAGCCAGAGCTACACAGAGAGACCCTGTCTCCAAAACCAAAGACTCCAACCATATCATCAGCCAACGTGCTCTAATTAATATTTGTAGAGCAGTGCATACAACACATCAAAATAAAAAGGGAAAGAATTATAAATCCCAACTCCTAAATGGCTCAACAGTCCTTGTTAAGTTTCCGGCTCTGTTTAATTTCTTTATCCTCTAGACAAATCTCCAACAAATGAACTCTGAAGCCTTGGCTTCAGAGATCTGCCTGCTTCTGTCTCCCAAGTGCTGGGATTTAGGGTGTGATCCACCACCGCTCAGCCAATACAGTTAAAATGATTTTATGTGCATAAGTATTTTGCCTGCATCCATGTCTGTGCAGTGCCTGGAGGCCAGAAGAGAGCACTGGATCCATTGAGTTATAGTTACAGATGTTTGTGAGCCACCTTGTGGTTGCTGGGGACTGGAAGAAGAGTCAGTGCGCTTAACCACCGAGCCATCTCTCCAGGCCCCACATTATGTATTTCACCTGCTTTTGTTATTGCTTTAAAAATCCTGCTCTAGACTTTTACCCACGGTTGACGAGTACTTTGAGCCAAGCTTTGCTGGAGGCTGCCAACCAATAGTCCTGTTTCTGCTGTTTCTTTGTGCTAATTGTGCAATTATTTAATGGTAAATTACTGTTTGTTTATTTATAAGTCTACTTTTTGGATGTTGGTTTTGCTCTGTTTCCTGCTTTGACGAGACAATGATTTAAGTATTCTATAAGCCTTCTACAAAAGCAGAGGCTTTAAAGTGCTGGTGTGTGCCTGTAAAGCCAGCGCTTGGGTGGGACCTCCCGGTGAAGACAAACCACCATTGTCAACTATCTACACTTGAGCACAGTCTGGGCGACATGAGGTTCTATCTCAAAACACAAAAGAATAAAGTCCAGAGAGTTGGATCAGCGGGTGAAGGTGCTTGCTGGGTACGGGGGTTTCAATATGCTTGGTCCAGGGAGTGGCATTATTAGGAAGTATGGCTTTTGGAAGAAATGTGTCACTCTGGGGGTAGGCTTGAGACCCTCTCCAGGCTGCCTGAAAGATAGTTTTTCTCTGTTTGCTTTGGAAACAAGATGTAGAACTCTCAGCTCCCCCAGTGCCATGCCTGCCTGGATGCTGCCATGCTTCCCGCCTTGATGATAATGGACTGAACCTCAGAACCAGCAAGCCAGCCCCAATTAAATGCTGTCCTTTATAAGAATTTCCCTGGTCATGTCTCTTCACAGCCATGGAAACCCTAACTAAGACACTGGGCTAGCTGAGAGGCGTGAGTTTGATTTCCACAACTCACACAGAGGTGGAAAGAACCAACTCTACAAACTTGTACTCTGACCCAAGGAAAGTCAACTTTCCCACTGAACTATCTGTGTGTAACACATAAAATGATGAATAGATTTAAAAAAGAAGAAGAACAGATTAGAAACTTCACAAGTCAAAACAAGCTCTTCCTTTTAAAACAGAACAGTAACACCAGAACCACAGGAGGCGGCTCGGTGGTTAAGAGCACTTCCTGCTCTCACAGAGGAAGAGCTCGTTAGTGTGACTAACGACTGATTATAACGCCTCTTCCAGGAGTGCTCTTCTGACCTCCACAGGCTCCAGATATACAAGTGGCGTACATACATACATGCAGACAAAACATTTATACATATAAAAATAAACAAATCGGGGCTGGAGAGATGGCTCAGAGGTTAAGAGCACTGACTGCTCTTCCAGAGGACCTGAGTTCAATTCCCAGCAATCACATGGTGGCTCACAACCATCTGTAATGGGATCCGATGCCCTCTTCTGGTTTTCTGGTTTGTCTGAAGTCAGTGATAGTGTACTCACATAAAATAAATAAATCTTAAAAAACAAACAAACAAACAAACAAAAAAAAATCTTAAGTAGATAGTTAATCTTAAAAAAAAAAAAACAAGGAAGGATGAATGACTGGTTAAAAAGAAAGAGAAAAAGAAAAAAAATCAGAATCTACCTAAGTTAGCTCAGGCTAGGCATGAGCTACTCACTGCAGTCCCAGCTACAAAGGAGGCTGAAAGAGAGAAAACTTGAGGTTGGGAGCTTGAGGCCCATTGTGGCATCACAGTGCAACCTTATCTAAATAATTAAATAAGCAAATAAAAAGAAGGAAACAGCTCCTGCTGAATCTAAAGAGAGTGGAACAAACAAAAATTAAGGACCTTGGGTTCCTTAAGCTGTAGATACAATGTAAGCTGGCTGTTTGGCACCGCTGTAACTCACCTGACAGGTCCTCTGCCATTGCTTGCTTGTCATAAAGGGGGCTGAATCGAATCGAATGCCTCGTGCCATCTAGACAAGCCAGACCACTGAGCTACATTACCCACATCTTTTTTACTTTCCTTTTCTTTGGTTTAGTCATGTAACATTTATTTCAACTCATATTAAAAGTTGTCATGCCAGGTGCAAGCTAGTCTGATAAAAAGCTGCAACAGAAAAGCATTCAGAGGTTAGGTGTATGCATAAGTCACTCTCCGTGTTAGCATGACCCAAGTTCTTTGTTTGTTTGTTTGTTTGTTTGTTTTTTGTTTTTTTGGGTTTTTTGAGACAGGGTTTCTCTGTATAGCTCTGGCTGTCCTGGAACTCACTCGATAGACCAGGCTGGCATCGAACTCAGAAATCTGCCTGCCTCTGCCTATGACCCAAGTTCTTGAGACAGGCTCTCATTTAGCCCAGCCTGGCCTCCAACTCTCTATGTAGCTGAGGCTGAACCTGAACTCCAGGTCCTCCGTCTCTACATCCTGGGGTCTGTGCATGCGCTGTAACAGACCAGTTTCACTCTTTGCCCTATTTTGAGATAGAGTTTTACTAAGCTGCCCAAACTGGCTTTGAACTAATTCACTTTGTAGCTCATGCTGGGCTTGAACTTGTGATCCCCCTGCCTCAGCCTCTCTGTAGTTGTAATTACAGGTTGGCCTTCACTAGAAGTTCCATGTTGTGGCATCTTAATCAAAGTTCCTCTTACTAATGTGCTATTTCTCGGCTAAGCTTATTATCTCCATTTTCTCTTTCTCTTTTTCTTTCCAATGTTGACCAGTGTCAGGCATGGCTTCCCAGGCGCTCTGGGCTTCCTCTGAAACTGACCTTCCACCACACCCCTGCCTGCTGACCTCCACTGTCAAGATTCACAGCTTGTCTTCCTTGTTGCTTTCTTTCAAACTGTAATAAAAGTGTCCCCAAGCTTAAGAAAAACAAAGAAAACAAACAAACAAAAAAAGCTTCAAGTAATCCCCCATGGTCTCATGGTAGTAGCATTATTGAGAAAAAGAAATCACATAGTGACAAAGTGTCTTTAACTTGAGCAAGATAGAATTTTTAATTTTTAAAATAAAAATTCCTTTACTTTGTATGTGGACATAATTTTTGAAGATACTTTTATGCTAAAGGTTTTGCAGTTCTTTTGTAAGTGTGGTGTGAGCCCCCTCCAGCCCTCACCCCACCACTGCAGTTACGAGGACTCCAGGCCTGCCCCACTTTTATGTGGGTACTGGGAGCTGGAACTAAGGTCTTAATTCATGCTCCCACAGAAAACATTCTTATTTACTAATCCACTCCCCCATCCCTTCTTTTGGGTTTTGAGAGAAGGTCTAATAATAGCTCAGGCTGGCCTTGACCTCATTTTGTAGCTGAGGATGGTCTTGAACTTCTGATGTTCCAGCATCGGCCTCTCAAGTGCTGAGGTTATGGGCCTGGTGTACGACTCTTTAATCTTTTCTTCTGAACTTTACTGAAAGGAACTATTGTCAGTCTGATTCATCCATGTTGCCCCTGCTGGCTTTTAGTACAACCTGTTCTAGCAAAACTCTAGCTGAGGATACAAGAACTACTCAAGCCCCCAAGCAGTGATGCAGAACCTCTCACTGGATGCCACCTCCTGAGGGATGTTTTTAACACATGAACCTTGGAGGACACACCACATCCACAGTGTCTCAGTGAGACTTCATAATATTTTGGGGATGGGTTCTCTCAAATCTCAATCCTGTCAGCCTCCTAATGCTGGAGTTACAGGAGTAAAACACCATGCCTTACTCTACATTTTAAGGAAGATGCACACAGACCAAATACCATTGGGTATAATTCACATAGTCTTTAAATTATGATGACAAACAATTTAATTACGAAAAGCATGGGCATACCAGGGACAGGCACACATGCTCCCAGCAAAAAAGATGTAGTCATAGGCAGCCCAAGTAATTCAGACTCTGTCTTTATTAGTCACCATTGAAACACTACAATGCTACGGTACACTACAATACTATGTTTTAATGCCTCTATTCCTGCAGCCTTTTATACTCATATTCAAAAACGTAGATTGAAATAGTCAGAAAAATATGTGCAGGGTGTGGTACAGGCCTATAATCATCCCACCTGGGAAGGAGAAACGAGAATCAAAAGTTCAAGACCAACCTCAGGTGTATAGTAAGTTTAAAGCCCACGAGACTGTGCTGAAAAGGAAGAAAAGGAGTCACAGGGGGCTGGGGGTGGGGGGTGGGGGAGTGTGAGGTAGGAGGTTGGCAGCGAGTTCTAGGCCCGTTTGGGCTACATAGACTCTGTCTTCAAAACCTAAAAGAAAACACAACAGGAGCGGCAAAATGGTGTCTGTACCAAACGCGCAGTCTACTTCTCTTGTTATTATTGCCTAGACAATGAACAGGTATTTATATAACACTGACATTATCTTAGCTATGTTAGGCAACCTCAACATGACAAAGTACATGAGAGCCAGACATGGTTTATAAACATTTGTAATCTCAGCACTGAGGAGGCAGGCAGAGGCTAGAGAATCAATGAAAGTTCTGGCCAGACATGGTGACCTCTAGTTTTGAGGTCAAAACAGATTGTTGATTGTGTTCAAGGCCAGCCTGGTTCACACAGTGAGTTCCAGGCCGGCCAAGGCTACACAGTGAAACCCTGTTTCAAAACAATAGGGCCAGGGATTGGCTCAGAAGGTAAAAGCGGTAGCCACACAAGCCTTGTGATCTGAATTCAATCCCTGGGACAAACATGAAAAAGCAGCGAGCCTGGACAGCTGACTCAGCAGGTAAGAGCACTGACTGCTCTTCCAGAGGACCTGGGTTCAATTCCCACTATCCACGTGACAGCTCACAACAGTTTGTAACTATGTCTCAGAGGACCTGATGTTCTCTCCTGGCCTCCTTAGGTACTACATGCCCATGGTGTACAGACATACACGCAGCAGTACATCCATGCACATAAAATAAAAAATGAACGAATCTAAAGACAATTAGATGTGGTGCTGTTCATCTATAATCCTATCACTCCTACATGAGGTGGGGATGGAGACAGAAGCATGAAGAAGTTCTTGGACTAGAGAGCCTGGAGTACACAGTGCAGGGAGAGAAACAAGAAAGACATCTCAAAACAAGAAAGGAGAGAACTAACTCCAGGCCACTTGTTCCCTTACTTCAATACTCATGAAGCCTGGGCATGCCTGCAGTCACACACACACACACACACACACACACACACACACACACAAAGTAAATTAAGACAACACGAAAGTATACAAGAGAATGTGTACTGGGTGTATGCAAACATTATACCATTTTATATAAAGGTTTGACATTCAAAGATGTTATATCTGCAATGGTCAATCTCCTAGATTGCCTACTTGTTTTGATTTGCTTAGTGCTACCAGGGATGGAACCCACAGATGTCAGGCAATGACCCTAACAACTGAGCTGTATTTCCAGCCCCGTGTTCTTCAGATCTAAGCCAATGTTTTTTTTTTGTTGTTGTTGTTGTTTTTTGTTTTGTTTTGTTTTTTTGAGACAGGGTTTCTCTGTGTAGCCCTGGCTGTCCTGGAACTCACTCGGTAGACCAGGCTGGCCTCGAAATCAGAAATCTGCCTACCTCTGCCTCCCAAGTGCTGCTGGGATTAAAGGTGTGCGCCACCACTGCCCGACTACATAGGATAGATTTAATTAGTTATATTTCAAATTTAAAAAGTAACTTCAAATAGAGTATGTAATCCAGAGCTGCTGTGAGCATCTTGAGCAGTTTGTGTTTTTATTTACTTCGCTGTATCTGATCTCAGTCCATTCACCGTGTCAGTCTCCTATTTCCTTAATCCACCCACTTAAACTTTCTTGACATCTTCCATGGCATCCTGTAAGAATGGTTTATCTTCATCAAAAGAGAAAATCACAACAGTGTTTATTTTAGACTGAATGGCTTTTTTGGTGATTTAGGAATTGAGGCAGCTCTCAGTCTACAAAAATAAAAGGAACACTCCCACTAAGTGCTACAACAACCAACAGTTGCTTGTTTTTTTGTCTTTTTTTTTGTTTTGTTTTGTTTGGTTTGGTTTGTTTTTTTTTTTTTTTTTGGTTTTTTTGAGACAGGGTTTCTCTGTGTAGTCCTGGCTGTCCTGGAACTCACTCTGTAGACCAGGCTGGCCTCGAACTCAGAAATCCACCTGCCTCTGCCTCCCAAGTGCTGGGATTAAAGGCGTGCGCCACCACAGCCCGGCCAATTCCTGCTTTCTATGGTTTGAATGTTCATGCTAAACCCATCTTGAAATGTGGTTTCAACCCACCTCCACTGTGAGGTGTTAAGGGGGAAGAATACTTGGCTAGGGAGATAGTTCAGTGGATGAGACATTTATTGAATTAGCGTGAGGACCAGGGTTCCGATTTCTAGCACCCATATACAACTTGGGAGGACATGTAGATCCACCTATGATTCCAGTGCTTTGAAGGCACTGAGGCAAACTGCTAGCTAACTAGCTGACTCAGACCTTTCCTGGCTCACTGAAGGCCCCTGCCTCAGTAAATAAGAGGAGACTGGTGAGGAAGAAAGCCAGTAGTAACCAAACAAATGTGTATGTGAACTCCCACAGTGCACCCCCAAATGAGAACAGGCATACAAACATGTTCGACACACATACGCATGGAAACATGCCGTGTGGGGAGGGTGTAGTACTAATCTCACCGTACTTGGGAGACCTCTAGGCGGTAATTAAAGTTAAATGATGCCTTTATAAGAAGAGGCTCTGTTTAACCATGTGATTCCCTGTACTGCCTCTGGGCTTTGAAGAGAGGCTCCACCAGAAAGAAGCAATCACCAGATGCAGCTTCCAAGTCTGTCTGTCTGTCTGTCTGTCTGTCTGTCTCTCTCTCTCTCTCTCTCTCTCTCTCTCTCTCTCTCTCTCTCTCTCTCTCTCTTTCTCTCTCTCTTTCATGTTTATTAGTAGACTGTAGCTGTCTTCAGACACACCAGAAGAGGACATCAGATCCCATTACAGAGATTGTGAGCCACCATGTGGTTGCTGGGAGCTGAACTCAAGACCTCTGGAAGAGCAGTCAGTGCTCTTAACCGCTGCAAAACCATCTCTCCAGCCCCTAATGTCACCTTTTTTGAGACAGGGTCTTGGGATACATCTCAGGTTTGCACCCAGGCACAGAAAGCACATATGTGTAACCTCAGCATTCAAGAGGCTAAAGCAGGAAGACCACAATTAGAGGCTAATCTGGGCTGCACAGTGATTTGGAGGTGTATCTGTGGGTTAGGGTAGGACTTCTTAAACTTTTTCCTCTTATGTTCTCTCTGTCTCTCCCTCCCCCTACCCCTCCCCTCCCCTTTCCCCTCCCCCTCCCCTCCCCTTCCCCCTCCCCCCTCTTTCTCCCTCTCTCTTTGGTTTTTTGAGACAGGGTTTCCTTGTGTAGCTCTGGCTGTCCTGGAACCAGCTCTGTAAACCAGGCCAGGAGGCCTTGAACTCACAGAGATCCACTTACTACCTACTTCTGGCTCCCGAGTGTTGGGATTAAAGGCATGAGGCATCACCACCTTTTTATGATCCCTTTTTATCCAAGAAATTAATTGAGTTTGAAACAGGGTCTCTTTGTGTAGACTTGACTATCCTGGAACTTGGTAGTAGAACAGCCTTGAACTCCCAGAGATCCTCCTGAGTGTGGAGATTAACGTGTGTGCCACCACACCCGGCTCATCCAGGAAAATTTTAAATGACCCAAGTGTCTAAGTTGATAAAATAAGTACCCAAATCAAACATTTACTCATAAAAGTTCATGAAAAATTTCAAAAACTCTTTGATATATATTTTTTAATTATTTCCCTACTTGCTTATTTATTTACTTGTTTACTTATCTATTATCTACTTGTGCAATCCAGGGTACTTTATAAATCATTGTGTAGCCAAGGATAGCTCTGAATCGATTCTCCTGCCTCTACCACCCAAGTGCTAGGATGACAGGTATATGCAATCTTGCCAGGCTATTTTCAACGTTTATTACAACTTAAAGCAGTGACCATGCATGGCTCAGGTACCATTGAAGAAGAGGGAGTAGAAAGAATGGAAGAGCTGGCAGAGGGGGAGAGTGGTGAATGCTGACTGCTGGAGATGGCATGGCTGTTGCTCTCTTCAATTTACAGCTGTTGGCATCACCTGCAGAATATCAAGCAGTCAACATTCCCACATGAATGAGGGACAGGCCCAGGAGGCCCTATTCTTGGCAGGAGAGCTGTTGGCAATTGATATCGCTAAAGGAGTTATTCTTTGGTGGAAACATGGCACAGTGGATGACCCCATATTCATTCATGCACATATGGGCAACAATAATTAGACCCAGGGGATTATTAATACCACACCAAAAAGTAGACAGTAGGGGCTTTAGAGGAAGTTGAAGGGAAGCAGTAGTGGATGGATATAGTAAAAGCATGTCGTATAAATGTAGGAACTGCAGAGATAAAGAGCTATGAAGAAGCACTTTTTGCTTTTGCAGAGGACCTGTGTTTAGTTCCCAGCACCTGCATGGTGGTTCACAACCATCTGTAAGTGTAGTTCCACGGAACTCAGTGCCTTCTTCTGGTCTCCAAGAGCATTAGGCACATACATGGTGCATACAGGCAAAATACAAATAAATTAATAAATCTAATGAAAGTGATACACTGTTTAATACAATGTACATATGTATAAAATTTCAAAGAATAAAATATATTTTAAGGAAACCAAACACACATGTAAATGAAAACCTAATTAAAACCTTTGCTTACACTTCTGCCCTTTTTCCTTTCTTTATTTTGTGTGTGATACAGCACATGCGTGAAGATCAGAGGACAATTTGAAGAAGTCCATTCTCTCCTGCCACCATGTGGGGCCTTCCATCTCTCTTGAGACAGGGTCTCTGTCTAGGCCTGGCTGTCCTGGAACTTGCTATGAAAACCAGAGTGCCCTCAAACTCACAGAGATCCTCCTGTCTCTGTCTCTGCCTCCTGAGCATTAGGGTACAGAGATGTCATCATTCTCAGTCCTGTTTGATTTCTGAGATGGGTCTCATGTGGCTCTGACTGGACAGGAACTCACTATGTAGCTGTCCATAAACTACTGATTCTCCTGCCTCTACCTCCAAAGTGCTGAGATTACAGTTATGCCAGCCATGCCTGTATCTTTTGTTTTCTTTTATTTCTGTGTGGTTTAAAATTTTATTAAATTTTATAGGGCCTTGCTCTACAGCCCACGGTGATCTGGAACTTGCAATTTTCCTGCTTCAGCCTCTTGAACAATGGTATTTGTAGGTATGTTAACACTCTTAAAACTCCCACCTATGCAAGGAGTTAGAGGGATAAGACTTAGACTTAGGTCTGTCACTTTCAGGTACTCTTGCTGAGTCCTTTACATCTCTCCTCCCCAAGGGGGCAGCCTCACCCGGCCTGCTACTAGGAGCTATGTTGCTCACAAACTCAATTTCAGAAGTCTGGGACCCACTGTGGCCCAGTAGTCCCTGGGATTATAGACATCAGCCACCATATTGGCTTCACCTTAAAGGTATCAGAAACTGGGTTTGTCAGAGTCCTTAAGAATTGCCTTAAATACACAATACTTTCATGTTGTAGTTGTGTATGAAGTGACTTGTTTTTGTTTGCTTTGGCTTTTTGTTTTGGGTTTTTTTTTTGTTTTGTTTTGTTTTAAAATTTTATTTATTTAATATATGAGTGCTTGGCTGCATATACATCCACCTATCTGAAGAGGGCATCAGATCCACCTATAGATGGTTGTGTGCCATCATGTAGTTGCTGGGAATTCTCACGAGCCCCCCCCCCCCCCCCCCCCACCCCCCACCCCGGTTTGTTTGTTGTTTAGTTTGTTCTTTCTTTCTTCCTTTCTCTCTTTCTTTTTCTTCCTTTCTTCCTTTCTTCCTTTCTTCCTTTCTTCCTTTCTTTCTGAGACAAGGTCTTCCTGTGTAGACCTGACTGGCATGGAACTTATTGTGTAGACTTGGTTGGCTTGGAACTCAGAGATCTGCCTACCCTTGCCCAACACATTTCATGATTCCTAGAAACATGTATTTCCTTGTAGAATAATTCTATTCTATCCATATTTATTAGCAGACTCAAACTTGTTTAGTTTCCTCATACCATCTAAAAACAATGTGTTAAACATTTTAGCAATTTAACTTAGAAACGATTGAGCCAGGTTGGGCCTGGTAGCACAGTCCTGTAATCCCAGATAATAGGGTGGCTAAAGTAAGAGCATTGGAAGTTCAAAGCCTGCCTAAGCTTCAGAGTGATTTCAACTTCATGAAACCTTATCTCAAAATAAAAAGCAAACAAGAGATCTGGGTGTGGTGGCATACACTTTTAGTTCCAATACTTGGAGGCAGAGGCAGGAGGATTTATGGGAATTTGAAACCAGGTCTACACAGCAAGTCCCAGGACAGCCAGGGTTACATAGACAAACCTTGTCTCAACAAAGCAACGGGAAGGGATTGGGGAGATGGCTCCAGTGGCTGTTCTTCCAGAGGGTTCCCTGCACCCACATGGCAGCCAACAGACCCCTAGAACTCCAGTTTTAGAGGATCCAAAATCCACTTCTGGCCTTGTTAGGTACTGCAAACATGTGGTGTAAGATATTCATGCAGGCAAAACACTCATACACATAGAATAAAATAAATACAATCTAACAAAAAGACACAAAAGGTTAACAATGGAGCTGAAAATGTCCCGTCATCACCACCAGTGACAGCAAAGCTATCGTGACACTGCAGCAGAACACATTCTTCCATGTTTATGGTGACACTGGTATAAGAGTTATTGCACTAAGTCATGTGAAAGGTTTGAACACATAATTATGTGCAGTACTTTTGGGCTATTTTATTGGCTTCTTATATCTACCGCCCTTCTTCACCCCAATCAAACCCTTCCAACCCCGAATACTAGGTAGGCTAGAAGGTTAGAGGGCAAGGGGTCTGCATAGATCTCTCTAGACTATTTCCTGCTGATTAGGGGCATCAAGTTCCTGGGGCAAATCCAATCTTCATTCATCAGGCTATCTCCAGTCAGCAACAACAACCAGAAAAGCAGCAGCAGGAACCAGAAGCAACAGGGCAGCATTAACTGTTGAAGCCTCTCAGGGCTCTGGTATTTTTATACCCCACTGTAGATAATCTTTTTTTTTTTTTTAAGATTTATTTATTTTATATATACACTGTCACTCTTTTAGACATGCCAGAATAGGGCATTGGATCCCATTACAGATGGTTGTGAGCCACCATGTGGTTGTTGGGAATTGAACTCAGGACCTCTGGAAGAGCAGTCAGTGCTCTTAACCGCTGAGCCATCTCTCCAGCCCAATTCAGTCCATTTCTATGTCTTTGGGATAATTACTTATTTTTCTTCAACCTTCTCCTCCCCCACTTAGCTATTTGTAGTGGAGGTGGAAGCAGTGTTACAGGTCTCATGAAGCCTAGATTCTACGTCCTAAGTGCTGGGGTTAGAGATATGATATCTCTATGTCCTTATTTCTTCTTAAACCACTGTTTTATTTTGTTTGGTATTATTTGTGCTCAAACCCAGGGCCTCAGGATGCTAGGCAGAAATTCTTCCACTGAGGTACTTATTGAATCTGCTTACATTTCATTTAAATCCAATCAAATACATCTTCCCTCAACCCCCTGTCGATTTATTTATTATGTATACAGTGTTCTACCTGCATGTATATCTGCAGGCCAGAAGAGGGCACCAGATTCATTATAGATGGTTATGAGCCACATGGTTGCTAGGAATTGAACTCAGGACCTCTGGAAGAGCGGACAATCCTCTTAACCTATGAGCTATCCCTCTAGTCTAAATACACTTTTTTTAAGATTTATTTTTTATTATTTGTGTGCATGTGTGTGTACATTAGAGTACCCATTCAAGAAGGTACATAAGGGTTATGTATCTATGGGCTGCATTAGACCAGAATGGCAAGTCGTCACCACATTCTGTAACAACATTCCTTCAGCACAGGCTGTGGTAGACTGTAACTTAACCCTCTGACGAGACGATACAAGCAATAGCAACCAGACTTTGAGCTAGAAGAGGGCATTTGATCCCCTGGGGCTAGAGTTTCAGGCTGGTGTGAGCCTCCAAACATTAGAAACTGAACTCAGGTCCTCTGAGAGAACAGGACAGTACTCTTAACCACTGAGTCATCTTTCAGCTCCCCGTTTAATAAATATAAAGTTTTAATTTATTTATCTGTATTTTTTGTGCATTGGTATTTTGCCTACATGCATATTTATGTGAGAATGTCAGATCTTGGAGTTACAGACAGTTGTGAGATGCCATGTGGTTTCTGGGATTTGGACCTGGGTCCTCTGGAAGAGCAGTCAGTGCTCTTAACTGCTGATCTGACTCTCCAATTCTTTTTTAAAATAATTCTTATTTATTTTATTATTTTATTCTATGTTGTATAGGTGTTTTGACTGCATGTATAATTGTGTGCCAGGTGCTGTCCTCTGAGGACACACACAGTGTCAGACTGGAGCTACAGATGCTGTAAGGTCTCCATACGGGTGTTGGGAATCAAACCTGAGTTCTTTGGAAGAGCAGCTAGTGCTCTTAACCACTAAGCCATCTCTCCAGCCTCTAAAATACAGTTTTTCATCATTAAGTTGAAAAATATCATCTATATAACACATATGTAGACATATCAAAACAGACAGGCAGCTCTTTCCCAGCATTCATTAAGGTTTCTCATTTACTGCTTTTCCTATTAGTTTCTCCTCGCCTTTCAGAGTATCAGTCTCTCAGTCACTTGTCCATTCACTTAAGAAATTGTTAGCTAGGCAAGTCTAAATTTGTACCTTCAAGGGGATGACACCTAGGTAGAGAGCACCCACAAGTCAAAGACACAGAGAGAGAATTCAAGTCCTCTCTAATAAAGGCTTAGGGCACCTTGCCTGCTACCAGAGGTCAATCTTACATAGGCTGCAGCACTAAGTCATAGATCTTAATGATCCAAAGGTCACCTGGTGGACGAAATACCCATTTCCACTCAAACCAAGTCAGGTGAATTCTCCTTAAGGTCCCCACTGTCCCCTCTCCCCCCTACCCCAACCCCGTCCCCAGGGAAGGGCTCTAAACTCGAGCCCTTGCTTGAAGGGAATCCAAAAATGTGGTACGTGTTTACAGTTGCCTTTGCAGAACACTTCTTCATCCTGGTGGTCATTTACGCGGCCAGCCAAAAGCCTGAACCCGTAACCAGTGCTCCTCTCACAGGGCGTTTGTTTCTGCTGGCAGACACCCTTGTGTGGCGATCTGTGTCTGATTTGTTCCTATGGTGAAAGCCACACTCTAGGAGAGTTTCCAGGGGGAGGAGGGGAGTTTAGTTTAGTCAGGCCAGCCGCAAGAGAGAGTTCAAAATGGACACAGAGACAACAGAAATCAACTCCAGTACAGTTTTTACAAGGAAGTGCACAGATGGGCTTCTGAGAAAATTCAAAAGCCTGTTCAAAGAAACCAGCTGTGAAGGCATATTTTGGAGACCAATTTAGTTAGATACTCGGCTTTCCAATTTGGCTTCTGTTTCTTAACTGAATTATTACTGAGTTCATTGTGGATGAAGTGGATGAAGTCCATTAAGGAATAGGCCACACAAAAGATGCTCTGGACTCAGCATGGAAATCTCTGAAAAATCTGCATGACCAGAGGGCATAATGTACATGTGTGTCATCTCTGCCTGCCTGCCCTCCCGCCCCCGTGTGTGTGTGTGTGTGTGTGTGTGTGTGTGTGTGTGTGTGTGTTATGTGTGTGAAAGTCCTCCAGGGTCAGAACCCAGAGGCTAGAGTTAGAGGTGGTTGTTAACTGAACAAAAAGTCTGAACTGAACTTAAGTCCCCTGGAAGAGAAGCAAGTACTCTTAACCTTGAACTTGTGGTCCTCTTTCTACCCCCAGAGTGCTAGGATTACAAGCCTATGCCACCATGTTCGGTTTATATGGTGCTGGGATCAAACTCAGGGTTTTCTGCACGCTAGGTGAGTGTTCACTCTACCAACTGCTGAGCTGCATGCATTCCCGACCCTTAAATCTATTTATTTTATGTGTTTCGGTGTTTTGCTTGGATGTATGTCTGTGCTCCCAGACTTCTGTGCTCCTGCAGAGGCCAGAAGAGGGCATTAGAGGTCCTGAAATGGGAGTTATAGACAGGTCCCCAGCAAGAGCAAACAGTGCTCTTAACTGAGCTATCTCCTCTTGTCTTTTTTGTTTGTTTGTTTTTTTCGAGCCAGGGTTTCTCTGTGTAGCCCTGGCTGTCCTGGAACTCACTCTGTAGACCAGGCTGGCCTTGAACTCAGAAATCCACCTGCCTCTGCCTCCCAAGTGCTGGGATTAAAGGCGTGCGCCACCACTGCCTGGCTTTTTTTTTTTTTTTTTTTTTAAAAACAGTGTCTCACTCTATAGCTCTGGCAAACCAGGAAATTGCTATGTTATGCTGTTCCTTCTGCCTCCCAAGTGCTGCTGGAATTCCAGTCATATGCCACCTCACCTGGTTCGGGGCAACATTTTTCATAGGTCATCTTGATGGTCAAGAAGATTCATCAGTGAAGGTGGAGAGAGGTAGTGTATTTCCACGGTCGGAGTATTCCTCTCCTGTCTTTATATGGAGTTTCAGATGTTTCATGAC
>JADRCG010010310.1:4268710-4284139 GCA_019844195.1 Rhabdomys dilectus
ACACACACACACACACACACACACACACACACACACACACACACACACTGGCAAGTAGAAGGTAGACAATCTATTTTTTTTTTTTTAGTTTTTCGAGACAGGGTTTCTCTGTATAGCTCTGGCTGTCCTGGAACTCACTCTGTAGACCAGGCTGGCCTCAAACTCAGAAATCTGCCTGCTTCTGCCTCCCAAGTGCTGGGATTAAAGGCGTGTGCCACCACCGCCTGGCAACAATCTACTTTTTATCCTTCCTCTCTTCCATTCCCTTTTCTGTTTGTCTTTTGTCTTGTTTTGACTCAGAGTCTTGGGTAGCTCAAGTTGGCCTTGAATTAGATATGTAGCTGAGGATGACTTTGAACTTCTGACCTTCCTGCTAGAGTGATAGGATTATAGGCCTGGGCCACCAGTCTCAATTTTATGTGGTGCTGGGCATGTTAGACAAACACTGTATCAGCTGTCATCTCTAGTACTTTATAATAAAAATATTTTTAAATCATCAGTAAAGCATTTTGTAGTTCAGGCTGCTAAAGAGGCAGAGACAAGAGCGATTATTTGAGCCTAGGATTCCAGTGCCTGTTTGAGTAACATAGTGAGATCCTGTCTCTTAAATTTTTTTAAAAATTAAAAGTTATTATTTCTCTAGGATCATGGCTGGTGGCCGCTACATTGAATAATGCAAAAGCAGAGCTTCCTACTATAAGTTGCTATTGAACAGTCCTCCTGGGATCTCTCTTGTTCCTACAGATAGCTCCTCAACCGAAGTCTTATAAGTAACCCAATAAACTTTTTATTTTAACATAGAAATAAAAAGTAAAAAAGTACATATGGCATAGTCATTGAGAGGAGTATTGCTGCAAATTGGAAGGCTGGCTTGGGCCCCAGACCTAAGGAGTATTACAGTCTGTTTCAATTATGTTACAAATCTCAGGGTTTACTATCTTTTGAAAGCTTACAAAATTATACAGTAGTAGGAGGTTTGCATAAGAATGGCCCCTATAGGTTTACATGTTTGAATGTTTAGTCACCAGGGAATGGCACTATTTGAAAGGATTAGGAGGCTTAGCCTTGTTAGAGGAAGTGTAGCTCTAGGGGTGGGCACTAAGGTTTCAATGATAGGCCCAGTGTCTCTCTTCTCCCTCCCTCCATGCTTTCAGATATGATAGTGGACTAAGCCTCTGAAATTCTAAGCGAGGCCCTAATTAAAAGTTTTCTTTTCTAAGAACTGCCTTGGTGATGGTTTCTCTCCACAAAGGTAAAACAATGGTGTGGACAAATAAAAACAAAGCAATACATTGTATAGTTATATTTTACCTTTGTAAGCAAGAATACCTTTCAATAATGGGAAGCTGCTGGACATAACAGTGCCTATCTGCAATCCCAGTACTCCAGAGGTGGAGACAGAAAGATTGAGGAGACAGCCTGGGCTATATAGTAAGTTCCAGGCTGGCCTCAGGATATGCTGGGACCCTGCCTCAAAAAAACAATATTTTCCCCCTCCTGTTTTTATTTTTTAGGTCTCCCAAACCTTCTACCTCAGCCTCCCAAGTACTGGGACCACTGGCATATGAGAGGAGACCTGTCTCCTCTGTGCCAAATATTACTGTTCTAGAAATCTTGAGCTCAAAAAAATCCTCTTGCCTAAATCTCTTGAATAGCTGCAACCATAGGCCAGTTAAAAGGCCGGCATTTTAAGAACAGTGCATAAATTCAAACCACTGCCTGGCTTCTCCTTTTTCTTTGTTGTTGTTGTTTGGTTGGTTTGTTTTTGTTTTGAGACAGTTTCCTTGTTTTCCCTGGCCATCCTGGAATTGATCTGTAGACCAGACTAACTTCGAACTCAAAGATTTGCTTGCCTCTGCCTCCTGATGAAAGGCGTGAACCATAACTGCCCAGCTTATTATTTTATTTTTTTGAGACAGGGTTTTTTTTTTTTTGTTGTTGTTGTTGCCGTGGTTGTCTGCTGTCCTGGAGCCATAGCTCTATTGACCAGGGTGCCTCGAACTCAGAGATCTGCTTGCCTCTGACTCTCAAGTGCTAGGATTAAAAGCGTGTGCCACCCTTCCCCACTGCTTTTTTTTTTTTTTTTTTTTTTTTTATGTGCACTGGGGTGTTTCGCCTGCATGTAAGTCTGTGTAAGAGTGTCAGATCTCCTGGAACTGGAGCTACAGACATTTGTGAGTTGCTATGTGTGTGCTGGGAATTGAACCCAAGAGCAGTCAGTGCTCTTAACCACTGAGCCATCTCTCCAGCCCCACTGCTAATTGTCTTTAAAGTCGTTTCTTGAAATTATGTGTGCATTGTTCAGGTCCATTCACTTCAATATTTACCTTAAATTGCTCAAACCCTGCTGCACTTTGTTTTCCTTGGCAATCCTTTCCTTTGGAGGACAGAAAACATAAAGCTTTGGTGTATTCACAACTTTGAAAAAACAACAACAACAACAACAAAAAAACCGAGATTCACATACGTAATTTGTAAATCTTTCAAAACATCCTCCCCCTTTCTTTTTTCTGGGTTTCACTCTCAGGAAACCTGATCTGTTTTCAGCCTGTACCCAAAAATGATTGGAAAGCCAGAAGCCCAGGAACCATAGCTTGAGATCGAATGCCAACTTCCTATTTTGCAGCTTTGAAAATCTTGATGGTAGCACTCTAAGGTCGTAGGCTGCGACCTCGGGCGACTCTCAGAACACACGAGAACAAGCAGCCCACGTCGTGCCGAGTTGTAAAACTTTGCTCGGCTTCTAGAGCTCTGTTTGGAGGGGAAACTCGAAGTTTCTCCGAGGAAATAACGATTTCTCAACCAGTCCGGTCATATCCCCACCAGATAAGCCTGCAAGAGCTATGCACTCCGCTGCGGCCAGGAGCGTCGCAAGCCGGCGCCTCCCGGGGTCCGCTTCCCGCCACCGGGGCTCCTCCTCCACGCGCCCGCTCGGCTGCCGGCCTCCCGGAGGCGCCCGCGCGGGCAGGTCTTGGCGCCAAACGGGTGGCGGCGCTGTCCACCACGCGCGCGGCCGCGTCGGGCTCCAGGGAGGCGGGGGCTCGGCCGGCGGAAGAAGGGGCGGGAGCGAGGCGCGCGGTGCTCTCGCGGGCTCTCGAGCCGCTCGCGTGACGGGTTCTGGGTGTGCACGACGCTCGGGCTCCGCGGGGCACGGGCGGCCGGGAGCGCGCCGCGGCGAAAGGGTGTCTGGTGCGGGTGGGCGCGAGGTGCGGGCGGGCGCGGGGGACGCGCGGGCGTGCACCCGCGCGCGGGCTCTCGGAGGAGCCGCGGCTGAGGCTGCGCTTCCTCAGCCCGACGGAGAGCGGCAGTGTCGCCCCGGCCGGCGCACGCTCGGCCCGCTTCTCCCCCCGCGGCGGCTGCTCCTCGGCACCGCCAGCCCCAGCGCCGCTCCGGGGCGGGCGGGCGGCGGCGGCGGCGGGACCGACGGAGCCGCTTTGTGTGCAGCCCGACGAGGGGCGGCGGCGGCGGCGCAACCACCTGACAGAGGCCCGGCGCTCGCTGCACCGTCCGCCCGCATGAGGAGGAGGTAAAGCGGCGGCCGGGCTCGCGCCCTCGGCGGCGGCGAGGGAGGGACGGAAGGGGAGACCGCAGGGGAGGGCGCGCGCTGAGGCCCGGCGGGGTTGCCCGGAGCGGCGGCTCAGGCCTCGGCGGTGCTGAGTAGCGCCGAGCGACCGAGGGGCTTGAGACGCCGCCGGGCTCGGTTGCTGAAGTTACGGAACAAAATGTGAAGTGCGGAGCCGGGTCCTCCGCTTCCTGGCGAGGGGCTCGGGCCGCGGGCGGCTAGTGGGGGTGGCGGGCTGGCCGGGGAGGGGCGGCCGCGCGGCGGGGACGCCGGGAGCCAGAGGCTCGGCACGGCCACGGCGTTCTGCTCCCGGTCGCCGGCGCCGCGCGTGGGTCCTCTTGGGTACCTAGTTTTGCGGCCTAAGCTGAACCCTCTAGGCCTCGAGTCTCCTTTCCGGGAGGTGACCGGCCAGGCGGGGACCCGGCCGCTTCTCCTGAGTCGAGCTGGGGCCGTTGGGTCGTCGCTGGTCCCCCGAGGCCACCAAACTTCCGACCTAGGTGCTCAGGGGTACATTTCATTGTGAAAAGAGGGCTAGGAAACTCCGGGAGCTGCTCGGCGCCTCTCGCGGCCGGGGCTGCTGCAGCCAAGAACCCAGTGGCACCGGGGCTGACTCAGGTAGAGGTGGCGGAAGCCTAGCCGGACCCGAACCCCAGAGAAGGAGCGAGTGGCGGGGTCCCCGGCCTCTGGGGGAAGAAAGGGCCCTTTGCAGATTAGAGATTTTTGAAATGAAAAAGAGGTTACAAAGTCGCCTCTTTCCCGCTGAACTTTGATTTTCTGACCGATAGAGGCCGGTAGAGGACTGTGAAAGAAAAGTTATCCCCCAGGATGGACTTCACGCAGCCGAAGCCTGCCACTGCCCTCTGTGGCGTCGTGAGTGCGGACGGGAAGATCGCTTACCCTCCGGGAGTAAAAGAGATCACCGACAAGATCACCACCGACGAAATGATCAAACGTCTGAAGGTAAGGGTCTGGGGTCGATGATCTACGCTCTGGATGTCTTTTGTGACTCGTGTGGTTTCACTGGACTACTCAACCTGGCCTTTGGAGTTTTAGTACTAAGTTTTTAAAGGTATCTTAACCGCTCCGGAAAAGTATTGTTCTAACTTGGAGATAGCTTTGGATAAGTTCTGAAAGGACATAAGTAGCATGGGACATTTAAAGTGTGATCATTTTCTGTTTTGTTTATTACGTATAAGAACGCATGTTTAGTTGCTTCCCTGTGGTTATTTTATTTAATAAATATTGTTTAAACAGCTCGTACCGTTAAGTGTAGACAGTGATGTACCCGTGAAAGTTCCTGTTTTCATCAACTCCAAAAAAGACTGATTTGAGCACAAGCAACCATATTTTCTCCCTTAGATTCTCATAGTTTTCTAACGTCTGGAAGTTTTTACAGTAGGCTAAGCTTCATACAGTGTACAGATTTTTCAGAATTTGAGCTTAAAGAGAAATGATTTTAGTACATGTACCTAAGAAATTTGAGGACTGGATTGGTATTTTTGTGAGGTTTCTTTTTCTTGGTGTAAGTGTGGTCCTTAGCATCAGTGTTGTCTCTTAATTTTGCATTGTCAGTTATGGACTTTCCTTTTCTGCTACTGAATGAGGGCAATGTTTGTAATGGAATCAGTTTCTAGCAGTAACTTGTCACTTTGGACAACTTTGATTCTCCAGGGGGTGTTTTAAGCAATCTCAGAGTCATTTTGGTTGTCACAGTTGGGGCTTGGGTGGAAAAGGGAGACAAGGCAGAGTCCTGTGAGGAAACTCTCAGTAGTCTAGGTGGAAGAGCTTAAACTATTGAAGTAGGCGTTGACAGTGGGAGAGATGACTTGTTTAAGAGAGGATTTGTAACCCAGCTGCTTGAAGGTGCACTTAAAGGTTAAGTCAGACATGGTGGAAGAAACATTGTTGACAACCTGTCTGCCTAATGCAACTTTATAAAATGTATTTTTAGGGCCTGATCTTAGAATTGAGCATAGTGCCTAGTAAATGTTATATTTAAAGTGTTCCTATGTTTTAGTTTCCATTTTGTTGCCTTCTTGAAAGACCCCGTTTCTTTAATTAAAAGGCATCTTCTGTTTTCTTTCCATTTCTTTTTCCGGGGTGGAGGTGGGGACATGTGCAGGCAGTGCTCTATCACTGAGCTATAACTCAGTCTAAAGCACATAAATCTTTTTGTGGTTTGCAAGACAGAGTCTGGCCTAAAACTTCCTCTGTAGACAAGGCTGGTCTCAACTCTCAGTTCTCTCTGCCTTTGAAGGGTTGGGAATACAGACATGTGCCACCAAGCTTAACTAAAGCCTTTTTTTTAAAATGTGAGACTATTGTGTGTGTTTGTGCGTCTACATGCATGTTTATGTGTAGGTATGTTGGCACTGTAGCTGGTCTTTGCTACTTTGTGGGTTCTTTTTCCCACCCTTTATCCCCCCAGTTTCATCCTGTGGGGAGAGAAGAGATAGAGGTCCCTGAATCTAATTTTTTTCTTCCTGTTTCTTTGAGCACGACTACTAACAAAGTGCAACCAACCCTTCTAAAGGAGCCACAGTCACTGACCCCACCTCTCAAGGTCCTAGCATTTATATACCCAGAAATTTCCCAGAATTCCAAATGTACAGATACAAAAGCTGTCTTCAAGTGGCAAAACCATGCCTCTTCTCATTTAGTCAATTTAGTCAGCAGCCCCATATCCTCACAACTGGGATTAAAATGAAAACATATTCTTTTTTTTTGTTTTTTGTTTTTTTTTTGTTTTTCGAGACAGGGTTTCTCTGTGTAGCGCTGGCTGTCCTGGAACTTACTCTGTAGCTCTGTAGACCAGGTTGGCCTCGAACTCAGAAATCTGCCTGCTTCTGCCTCCCAAGTGCTAGGATTAAAGGGAAAACATATTCTTATAATATTTCTCTGATTTTTTTTTTTTTTAAGCAAACTTCCAGAATTCTCATATAAGGCACTTTTGTGTATATTCGTGGAGGCCAGAGGACAGTCTTGGTTATTGTCTACCTCCTTTGAGACAAGGTTTCTGATTGGCCTAGAGTTCACCTATTAAGTTGGGCTGGTTTTCCAGTGAGCGTCTGGAATCCTGCTGAGGTTACAGTTGTCTCCAACCACATGGTGCTGGGACATGGAGCTCAGCCTCAGGTCCTCACACTTAGGAGGCAAACACTTAGCTTCACTTAGCTGTTTCCCCAGCTCTCTGAAGTGAGTCTCGCTACTGAAAGAGTGTTAATGCTTCCTAAGACTATACTGTGTATTTTGAGTAAGAATCCAAACTAAGAAAAATAAAAGCTGGGTGGTACGCCTTTAATCCCAGCACTTGGGAGGCAGAGGCAGGCAGATTTCTGAGTTCGAGGCCAGCCTGGTCTACAGAGTGAGTTAGTGAGTTCCAGGACAGCCAGGGCTACACAGAGAAACCCTGTCTCGAAAAACCAAAAAAAAAAAAGAAAGAAAGAAGAAAAAATTGAAATAAACCAAGTGGTTCACGGTTCACACCTTAAGTCCCAGCACCAGAGGCCGAGGCAGGTGGATCTCTAAGGGGCTACGTTGGCTGAGTTCTAAAGCTACATGGAGAAACCTTGTTTCATAAAACCAAAATAAAAAAAAGTAAAAATAAAAAATTGAAATAACCAGACATGGTTTTTGTCACATTTAATTCCAACACTTCAGAAGAGACAGGAGTATATCTGTGAGTTTGAGGCCAGCCTGGTTTACATATGGTGTTCTTGGCCAGCTAGGAGTACACAGTGAGACCCTGTCTCCAAAAAATTATAGAATATTGAAACCTTGATTTTGAGGTTGAACTTTTTTTTTTTTTTTTTAATCGAAGATACGGGTCCAGCTAGATTGATTAGGTAAGCACACTGAATCTGAAAACTTGAGTTGGATCCTTATGGAAGGAGAAAAGAATGGCTTCCTTTCCCACAGTTGTCTCTGAGACATCTATACGCACGCCATGCATAGTCTCTCACACACATGCTCTTTAAGTAAAATGCAATGAAAAAGTGTAAAAACAGATAGGAAATTATGGCTTTATATATTTTCCACCTACAGATATATTAAATGTTAGAATTATTCTAAACTGCGAAAGTCAAGGTCAACACTGACTGGGCTTGCTATCTGCTATTCTTTTGTAAGTTAAAGTTGACATATTTTTATCAATTTTAATTTTCTGCTTTTTAATTGTTTTATTATTTTTAAGACACAAACTTGCTATGAACCCCAGGCTGCCTCAAATTTGGTCTTTCTGTCTCATCTTCATAAGCTAAGTACTAGAATTAGAAGTGTGATGTGTAGCACCACAGTGAGCTCACTCTCGTGTGCGCTCACACGCGCTCTCCCCCCTCCCCCCTCAGACAAAGGTAACATAGCTTAGGCTGGCCTTGATCTTCCTAACTCCATGTCTGAAAATGCTTTGATTAGAAGTGTATACCATTATGCCTGAGGATTGAATCTAGGATTTGATGCATGCTAGACTGGTACCTTACCAACTACCAGTATCCTCAGCCAGTGTTCCCCTTCATATTATCTACTTTTGAGAGAGGATCCCATGTAGGTATGAGCAGGCTAACCTCAAAATTCTGATCCTCTTATAACCTAGGGATTACGGGCATGTACCACTACATGAACTTGACTCCATAATTATAAAACAGTTTGTGTGTAGGTTGGCATGTGCCATGTTGTACATGTGGAGGTCAGAGAACAATTTGAAATAGTTCTTTCTTTTCTACCACTTGGATGCCAGGGATTGAATTGATTGCCAGACTTGGTTGTGTTTTGTTGCTTAAACACCTTTACTTACTACTGGCTCCATAAAGAAACTGAAACCTCATAACAGATGGCAAAAATTAGGTCCATAGTACTTAAATGACCAAGTAGTATTCATCAGAATCAGTTAAAAGCTGACTAGTGGCAGATCCCGGGCACTGGTATTGTATTTGTTTTGGTTCTGATGTAGCTTGCTTCTGAGGCAACTTTACTACATATAACTAGAGATTGGTGATGAAAACATTACATTTAAAGGTTTTTGTGTGGTAGTGCATGTCTACAGCACATGTGTTGGAGAGGCAGGAGGACAATTTTGTCCAGTTGTTTTTTTTCCTACCTTTCTGTGTTCTTGGGGTCAAACTCAGGTTTGTTAGGTTGTTAGGTTTGGATGTTACCTTTAGTCTCTGAGCCATATCAACAGCTCATGAGTCTTGATTTGAGATGGGGAGAGAGAGGGTGGGCAAGTGGGCCGATTGATAGAGAACAAAGCTGGCCCCAAGCTTGCTGTGTAGCTGAGGATGACCTTGAACTTGTCTTTCTCCTGCCTCTACCTTCCAAGCACTGCCATTACACTCCTCTTTGCTGGGCTTATGCAGTGTACCTAGAACATCCCGATGCTGGCATAGTAAAAAACAAAACAAAACAACTTTTGAGACATGAGTCTACATGTAGCCGTAGGTCTTTCTGCGTGACCAGGCTGGCCTCAAACTCAGAAAGATTTGCCTGCCTCTGAAGTGCTGAATTGAAGTTGTACACCATAGTGGCTGGTCATAATACATTTTAATTTCTGTTTCTGGAAAACTACTTTATATATTTTGCAAGGTTTGGTTACAGTTGCTTTGGTCCCCTGAATATACCAGGATCATTTCTGCTTTAATATAGTTCCCATTGTATAGCCTCCATACATTCTTTTTCTATAGGCCTCATTTCTTACTAAGGGAGGTGTCTTAGATTTCGTATTAGGTAGTTTTAACTCCTTCAGGCCATACACCCAAAGTTTTGATATTGTGCTGGTTCGTTCGTTTCTTTGATTTGTCCTCTGTGCAAGCTTTACAAATACAGGCACTAGATCAGATTAGTTCACTTTTGGTTCTTCCAGTATACGTTTTCATCATAATATCTGGTACATAGATACACAACAAATACTTGTTAAATGATTAAATATTTTCATGGTTAAGTATTTAAGATTCCTCTTACTCTTAACCTACATTTAAAATAATGTGTGTGTGCTTACTTGCAAACGTTAGAGAATACTGTTGGGAGTCAGTTATCTCCTACCTTGTTGAAGCAGGGTCTCTCTTGTTTATGTTAACTAAACTAGCTGGCCTGCAACTTGTAGACAATTTTTCTTCTGTTTTGCATTAAGAATACTGAAAATATGTTGGTTTTAGAGGAAATTTAAAATGTTAAAAGTTATTTTTTTCCCATTCTACCCTAATTCTAATATAGGATTATAAACATTTGTCATTTCTTTTTAATCTGTTTGACTTTTGGAGGGGGCAGTTTGTTTTGTTTTTTGACACAGGATTTTTCTCTGTAGCCCTGGACTCACTCTAGAACAGATTGGCCTCAAACTCACAGAGATCACTGTCTCTGCCTCCTGAGTGCTGGAATTTAAAGACATGCGCCACCATTGCCCAGTCTTTTATACTTGTTTTAAATCTGTATTTTTGTCTATGTACTGGGTTTGAGCTCAGGGGGTTGAGCATGTTTGGCCAGTGTTCCAACACTGAGCTCCAGCCTCAGCTCTGACGTAAACTTTTATTTTTAGGTACAGTTATTTTATGTGTATGAGTCCTTTGCTTGCATGTATGTCTGTATGTATGTGTGTGCTTTGTGTCCTCAAAGGTCAGAAGAAGGCACTTGTATTCCCTGGAACTGGGGTTACAGATATTTGTGAACTGCTGTGTTGGTGCTGGGAATTGAACACTGCTGTGCTCAATCCTCTGGAAGAGCATCCAGTGTTCTTAACTGCTGACACGTCTCTCCAGCCCACCATAACTTTTTTAATGCATTCATGCAGTGTATCTTTAAGTTCTACAGTCTGGTTCTCTTATTTCCTCCTGCTTAGACTTAGTTAAGTGTTATGGCAAGTACACTATTTGGTCAGAGCTGTGTCCATGGAGAAACATATGTCATTTGCCCTTTTAATTATGCTGCTTAATACTCGTTCACATTTGGTCGGTTCTCCATTGTGAAGAAAGTTGTTAGAACAAGCAGTGCTTTAGGAGATAATTTATTAGAATAGCTTGTTTTCTAGCAGTCCTACTTTGCTTTTCTGTTGCTGTGTTAAATGACTGACCCAAAGCCGCTAGGGGAGGAAAGGGCTTGTTTGGATTATAGGTTACAGTTCATCTAGGGAAGCTAAGGCAGGAACTAAGCAGAGACTAAGGAGGAACTAACTTGGTTTACGAAATTGTTTTCTATGGCTTGCTCAGTTTTCATCTGTAACCCAAGGACTACTTGTTTAGGAGTGGCACTGCCCATAGAGGGCTGGACCCCTTTAAATCATTAACCAGAAACATACCCCCAACTTTCCTGAGCTACGGGTGGACAAATCTCTTCGAGGTCAGCCCACTCTGGCCAACCAGAGCTACACAATGAGACCCTGTCTCAAAAAACAAAAAGCAAGAGCAGAGCAAATGCCCCACAGATGCGCCCACACACCAATCTGATGAAGACAATTTCTCAGTAGAGGGTTCTTTTTCTAGGGTGATGCTAATTTGTGTCCAGTTGACAAAAATTTACAATTAACCATCTTTAGAAACAAATGTAAAATTCTGTTTTCTGAGTTGAAGTTCAGACTGTCTAAAATGAGTGTGTTGACTTGGGTATCCTTTTTAATACTAGTGTCTTGCTGTGCAGCCTTAATTGGTCCTGGAATTCGTACTAATTCTCCTGCCTCTTAGATTTCATGAACCACTGTCCAGAAAAAGAATCTCCTCTTTCCAAACTGAGGATTGAACTAAGGCAAGTGCTCTACTAACCACTGGGCTGCTTTTCCCAGTACCAGCTTCCTCCCTCCCCTATTGGTCATAGCTCCTTGAGGGGAGCAAAGTGGGAGGCCTGAGTGACACCAGTATAGTCTAGCCATGCTTTACGAGCTTGCACAGGTGATGGGAGACTCGTGGCTGAAGGCCTTGTTGTACAAGCCCACTGAGCCTCCCACCATCTCCAGCAGGACGGTGTGTCTCAGAGGTGGGTCTTCACTTCTGGCTTCTCCATGGCTAGCACCTCCTTGGCTTTGCACAAGTTACTGGGCAGTGAGCGCAGTGCCCACTGCAGGTCTTAGTTCAGGTACCACCTCTGGCAGGTGCTATACAACTACATCAGATCTTCATAGGACATGCCTAGCAGCTGGTTCAGGTCCATGTCATGGTATGTGAACTTGAGGAAGTTCTGCTTCTTTTACTCCACTTCCACCATCTTGCTAGGTGCGCAGAAAAGAATGCATCACCTGCAGTTATCTTTCTAGAAGTAGGCCTTTTACTTTTTCTTGTATAAGGTGTTATTTATCTTATAGTCCTGGCCCGGATTTTGGTAGCTCTTTTATTCTGGTGGCCTTATTTCCAGTTTTAGTAGAAGTTGGTTTATATAGGCCGGGCGGTGGTGGCTCACGCCTTTAATCCCAGCACTTGGGAGGCAGAGGCAGGCGGATTTCTGAGTTCGAGGCCAGCCTGGTCTACAGAGTGAGTTAGTGAGTTCCAGGACAGCCAGGGCTACACAGAGAAACCCTGTCTCGAAAAACCAAAAAAAAAAAAAAAAGAAGAAGTTGGTTTATAAATCAAAATATAGGCATTGTTTTTACCCATAGGATATAATTTCTTCAAGTTCTCTAAATATACAAAGCTAAGAAGTAAACTTGAGTTTATTTAATCAGTAAGTCAAATGCTTGTTTTGATACCTCCAATTGAAACTCTAATTATATAAAGTTCTTTCTAAGGTTTCTCCATTGTATATTTAGGTTTTTTTCTTTTTTTACGGGGTAGGCCTCTTTTTAATAACATTGATAAACTTACTCATACTATTTTACTTAAGCACAAAGTAAATTCACATCTTTATCAGTACCATTTATAAGGTTTCTTTCTTTTGTTAAAAGTTGAGGTGCTAGGGTCTCAGGCTTATGGTATGCCGCAAGTACCTACCTACAAGATTTCCCTGCAGCTCGTCTTGTTTTAAAATTTTATTATTACTGTGTATATATCTGTATGATTTATGTGCCATGGCATGTGTCAGAAGACAACTTTGTGGAGTTGGTTCACGTTGACTTTCATGTGATTTCCTGGGATGAAGACAGGTTGTGGGGTTTTCATTACCCTTGTAGAATAATTATACCGTTTTGTTTATTCAGTTTTACCACTTCTTTAACTGCAATTTATAAACTTTTTGGTTTTTAAAGACAGATTTTCTTTTTTTTAGCCCTGGCTGTTCTGGAACTCACTCTGTAGACTAAGCTAGTCTTGAACTCAGAGATTTACCCGCTTCCCGAGTACTAGGATTAAAGTCATGGGCCACCATGCCTGGTTTATGGTTTACATTTTAAATAGACTACATTTTTAGAGTAATTTTCGGTTCACAGCAAAATTAACTGAAAAGTAGAGTTCCCGGCCAGCCCTTACCACAGTCTACCCTAGTCTACCCTTACCACAGTCTACCCTAGTGGGATACCTTTGTCCAAATTAGCACACTGTTGTCACTGAAGTTCATATTCCTAGTTTTGCTTCATTTTTCCTTGGTTTCTAAATATTTACTCATGTATTTACTCCTTTTAAATGACATTTATTTCGTGTGTGTGTGTGTGTGTGTGTGTGTGTGTGTGTGTGTGTGTGTATGCATGCACATGCCACAGCATACGTGTGGAGGTCAGAAGATAATCTTATTGGAGTTTGCTCTCTTTTTCTACTGTGTGAGTTCTAGCAATTGAACTCAGATGGCCAAGCTTGGCAGCAAAGGCACTTACCCACAATTTTCACTAGCATTTTATTTGATTTTTAAATTTAATTATTGGAGACAGTTTGGTCATGCAGCCCTAGGCTAGCTCTAACTTTAGGCTTTCTTATGTTATTATCTCAATGCTAGGATTACAGTTCAGATTCATCATGCCCACCTTCCTGCGTATTTCTCTTTTCTAAAAACTTTGAGACAGTCTCATGCTGCCCAGGCTGATCTCCAACTAATTTATGTATCTAGGGGTGAACTTGAACTTGACCCTCCTGTTTCTGTCTCCACCCTCCAAGTGCTAGGATCACAGGTATGTACTGCTGCTATTCACTACTGTTTTTGTGTATGTTTGTCTCTGCTGGGTTTGGTTTTGTTTGTTTTTGTCATTTTAACACAGAGAACTAGAGTTCTCTGGAAAGAGAAACCAATTTGAGAAAATGTCTCCATCAGATTGTATATAGGCAAGTTTGTAAGTGTTTTCTTGATTCATGATTGATGTGGGAGGACCTAGCCGACTGGGGATGATTCCACCTTTGGGCAGGTAGTCTTGATATACGAAAGCAGGCTGAGCAAGCCATGGCAAGCAAGCCAGTAGACTCCTCTGTGGTCTCTGTTTCAGCTTCTGCTTCCAGGCTCCCACTTTGAATTCCTGCCCTGACTTCCTTGATGGTGGACTGTAAGCTAGCTATAAGACCATATTAACTCTTTCACGGCCAAGATGCTTTTCATCATAACAGGGTTTCTCTGAGTAGCCCTGGCTGTCCTGGAACTCACTCTGTAGACCAAGCTGGCCTTGCCTCCCAAGTGCTGGGATTAAAGGCGTGCGCCACCACCGCCCGGCTCTATCACTTAAGTATAAAAATTACATTTATTTATTGTCCTTGTAAGTGTATGAGTGCACATGTGCCATGGTACATGTGTGGATGTCAAGAGGACAACTTGAAGGAGTCAGTTCTCTCTACCTAATAGCAGTCCAGGGTTTGAACTCAGATGGTCAGTCCTGACAGCAAGTACTTTTACCTACTGAATCATCTTGCCAGCCCTAAATTGGCTCTTAATATTTTTAGTTTTTGCATATGTGGTCAAAGTGAACATTTAGGTACTCATTTTAAGTGGATATTAGAAGACTTTTTTTTTTTTAAAGATTTATTTATTTTTTTATTTATATGAGTACACTATAGCTGTCTTCAGACACACACCAGAAGAGTGCATCAAACCCCATTACAGACGGTTGTGAACCACCATGTGGTTGCTGGGAATTGAACTCAGGACCTCTGGAAGAGCAGTCAGTGCTCTTAACCACTGAGCCATCTCTCCAGACCCGAGGACTTTTATTTTTAAAAGTTTATATATATTTGTTTTTTTCAAGACATGCTTTCTCTGTGTAGCCCTGATTGTTTTGGAACTCACTCTATAGACTAGGCTGGCCTTGAACTCAGATCTGCCTACCTCTGCCTTCCAAGTGCTGGGATTAAAGGCATGTATGACCACTGCCAGGCTAAGATTTTAAAACTTTTATTTATGTGTATGAGTGTTTAGCCTGGATGTAAATATGTGTATCATAGGTGTGCCTGGTACCCACAGAAGCCAGAAGGGGCATCACATCTTCTGGACTGCAGTTACTGATGGTTTGAGTGACCATTTGTGCTCTGGGAACCAAACCCAGGTCAGCAAGTGTACCTAACTGGCGGGGTACATCTCTAGTCCTCCAAAAAATCTTTTAAATACTGTTAATACGCATCATGCTTTAAAGTCAATGGATTGTTCTTAAGTTCTTGGGTTCTTAAGTAGCACTTGGTGCTTTCTTTTTGCATGTGTGCAGTTGATCTTGTGTGACATGCTTGAGTGCATGTGCCTTCTTTCACATGTGAACAGGTGAGTGCCCTCAGAGGCCAAAAATATTGGATCCCCTGGAACTGGAGTCACAGGTGATTGTGTGCCACATGGGTTTTGGCAACTTGGGGCCTTTACCAGATCAGTACATGCTTTTACCCATGAACCATCTCTTCAACCCTCTTACTTTGTTTTAGGCTTTTACTTTATATGTATCAGTGTTTTGTAGGCGTGCGTGGGTATGTATGTATTTATGTATGTATGTATGTATGTATGTATGTATGTATGTATCTATCTATCTATCTATCTATCTATCTATCTATCTATCTATCTAT
>JADRCG010010310.1:4284149-4330257 GCA_019844195.1 Rhabdomys dilectus
TATCTATCTATCTATCTATCTATCTATCTATCTATCTATCTATCTATCTATCTATCTATCTTGTGCATGTAGTGACTGTGGTCAGAAGAGGACATTGTATCCCTGGGACTGTGTGAGCTGTCATGTGGGTGCTGCTGGAAATTGAACCTGGTCCTCAGGTGTTCTTAACGACTGGGCTATCTTTCCAGTCCTTCCACCTTCATTTTAAGTAAGGTGATCTTGATACAAAGAAAATAATTGTAAATGCTAGAAATATACTTTATAACTCTATATACTTTTAGATATAACTTTATATCTTTAATTGTCATTTTACTTTTCTAAATGATGCTGTCTAAAATATTATTATTACTATCATTAATTTTATTATTATTAATTTTCTTAATGACTGTGTAGCTCAGGGTGCCCTGGAACACACAATTATTAATTTTATTATTTTACTTGTGCTTTAAGAAATGTAATTTAACAAAAGTAGTCTTAACGTATTTACTTGTAAAGGCAGATGTTCTGGGTTTCCAGATGTTTTTCATGACATACTGTTCCTTCCCATTTGAACTGATGGCTACAAGTACAGCACTTCAGCGTTTAAAGTTGTTCAGTAGAAGTGGCGCCTCTTAGACATTTTACTAGAGAACTTTGCTTTTTTGGTTTTGTTTATTTGATATAGGGTCTGATGCTGTAGTGCTGAGGCTGTAAACTAAGCAATCCTCCTGCCTTAGCCTACTAATTATACGATTAGTGTTGAGATTAAAAGTGGGAGCCCTAGGCCATTCTTTGTTTCATCTTTCCTAAAGCAAGAGGGTCAATAAAGACTGATTGGTATGTGATAATCCAAAACTGATAATTCTTTTCATTTGTTTTTTTGTTTTTCAAGATATGTTTCTCTGTGTAATATCCCTGGCTGTCCTGGAACTTGCTCTGTAGAGCAGTCTGGCCTCAAATTTCCAGAGATTCATCTGGCTATGCCTCCCAAGTGCTGGATTAAAGGGATGCACCACCACATTTAGCTAATAATTTTTATTTACATATTAGATGTAATCCCAGTTGCACTTTTGTTGTTGTTGTTGTTGTTGTTTGGTTTTGTTTTTTTTTTCCCGAGACAGGGTTTCTCTGTGTAGCCCTAGCTGTCCTGGAACTCACTCTGTAGACCAGGCTGGCCTCGAACTCAGAAATCCGCCTGCCCTTGCCTCCCAAGTGCTGGGATTAAAGGCCTGCGCCACCACTGCCCGACCCCCAGTTGCACTTCTGAGTCATCAAAAATGAAACCTTTATATGAGTTTATTCCTTTTTGATTCATTTGCAAACTGGAAATACTTAATGTTGTTATTTAACAGAATATTTTGGATTGTAAATTACTCAAATGAGAGCAGTTATATCCAAGTATGGTTGGATATATCTGTAATTCCAGCACTCAGGAAGCAGAAACTGAGGAAGATTGACTTTGAGGCTAACCTGGGCTACACATAGCAAAAACATAGACAAAGAGAGGAAGGAGACCTTTGTTCTCTAGTTGTTTCCAAGATTTTCTTCTTTGTAATTAGCTTGTTTGGGATACTCGGTTATTGTATCTATAGTTTATCTTTGATTATTATTATTTGTGTGTGTGCATGCATGTGCATGGTTTCCCAATGTAGTTCTGACTGCCCCGGGATTTGCTGTGTAGACTAAGCAGCTTTGAACTCAGTCCTGCCTCTGCCTCTGAGTGCCGGGATCAAAGTGCTTTTTGTTGTTCTAGAGAAATATTCAGTGGTTAACTCTTCAAATGTTGATCCCTTATTTTTGCCCCCTTCTCTAATTTCTTAATGTTGTCTGACAATTTGCTATCAATTCCATTTCTTTATCCAAATTACCCCTGTTAATGTTTGTTGTTTTAATCCATTGCTCATTTTGTTTTTTGTGTGTATGTATTTATGTGCACAAGACACCAGGGATGATGAATTCCTGTATGCATGCACCCAGGAGTGGAGGCCAGAGGGTACTGTATGTATCTGCCTCTTCTGATCTCCACTCTATTGTTTGGGTCTTTCACTGGATTTGGGGCTTACCTGTTTGGTTTTACTGCCTGGATGCGAAACCCTTGAGATGCTTGTCTCTACCAGTTTGCCCACCTTTTCTTCCTGGGATTATAGGTATAAGTCACCACAGCCCCAGCTTTTACACTGGGAATCTGAACTTAGGTCCTCATGCCTGTACAGTAAGCACTTTGCCAACTGAGCCATCTTTGTAGGTCCTGTCCTGGAACATGCTGGCCTCTTACTCAGATCCCATAGCCTTTGCATCCTGAGTGCTGAGGTGACAGTCATGATACGTGGCATCACCTATGAGCTTTTTTGTCTGTTTCTTTACAATTTTACATATTTAATGTGTATAGGTGTTTTGTCTGTATGTGTCTTTGCCTGCAGAGGGTATTGGGTGCCCTGAAACTGGACTTATAGATAGTTGTGTGCCCTGTGTGCTTGCAAGGGGACAATCTCAGATTCTGTGGAAGAGCAACAAGTGTTCTGCATCACTGAGTCATCTCTCCGCCCCTGTGAGCTTTTAGTACTGTGTATTATCCATTAGGTAGTGAGTTTCAGTTCACAACAGGATAATCTTAGAAACTGAGAATAAACAAATGTTAACAGATTGTTTCCCAGTGTAATAATATTGGATCAAGTGCATTTTTTTTTTTATTTTACAAGTGTATTAACATTAAAAACAAAATATCTCACTTGACTCTATACTACTTAGGATTTGAGAAACACGTCTAGACCATCTAATTTCCAGGTTCACATTTCCTCTTGCTCCTTTTTTCCAGCTGATTGCTTTTCTTACCGTAGTCAGGATCATTTAACTTACATTTATGTGATCATTTAAATCACATTTAAGCCCCCACTGTGAAATCCTCCTCAGATGCTTCATCTGCCTGAAGAGTTGAAAGTGGTTGGGTGACAATCTCAGTTACAAATTTACTTAGATAGATTGATTTTATTTCTTGTTAGTTTTCCTATATAGGATAAAATTGAAGTAGTTGGTCACTATTTTTTTTAAATAATTATTTATTTTATACATATGAATATGCTATAGCTGTCTTCAGACACACCAGAAAATGGCATTGGATTCCATTATAGATGGTTATGAGCTAACATGTGATTGCTGGGAATTGAACTCGGGACCTCTTGGAGAGCAGTCAGTGCTCTTAACCGCTGAGCCATTTCTCTAGCCCCTGGTAATTATTCTTAAAACTGTTCACATTTGGATTTTGAGAATTTTTTGAGACAGGGTCTCTTATAGCCCAGGCTAATTTTGTACATTCTGTACAGTCAAGGATGACCTTAAAAAATTCATGATCCTCCTGCTTCTACCTCCCAAGTGTTGGGATTATAAGCTTGCACCATTCCACTTAGTTTTTCTCACTTAAAATTCTATTTATTGATTGGCCGATTGATTGATTGATTGTTTATGTGTGCCTGTGGAGACACATTGTCTTTCCTTTTACCATGTGGGTTTTAGGAATTGAGTTCCTATCTGGGTTTGGAAGCAAGCGCCTTTACCCACTGAGCCATCATGGTGATCCCCTTGGTTTTTGTCTGTTTTTGTTTTTTGAGACTCTCTATATGGCACTGGCTATCCTGGAACTCTGTCTGCCAGACTAGGCGGACCTCAAACTCACTGCCTCTGGGCTCAGGCATGTGCCTCTATGCTCAACTCTTCATCTTTTTAAACCTAGTTATTGTGATATGCGTTTTGTACATAATGTTATCAGAAGTGTTAACTGATAGAGATTTTCTTTTCTTTATTTTTTTGAGATAGGCTTCACGGAACACTATCAGATCTCAAACTTGGAATCTAGTTGAGGATGACCTTGGGCTCTTGATCCTCCTGCTTGAACTGTGGGTTACATATAAATGCTGTGCCGAGCAGCACAGGGGTCCAGAGAAGGATTTGCACATGTTGAACCTAAAGATCCAAAACCCGGCGACAACCCCCCCCCAAACACTTGCTGCAATAACATGAGGTTTATTGATGATAAGATGATAAGATGACAACCAGTATACTGGGATTCTCCTGCATGCAGGCAAGAAGAACCCCGAATTAAAGCTAAGGGCAGATTATATACCAGTTTTACAGAATTTATGAGGGCAGTTATACAATTAACTCTTAAATAATAACCACCAAGGCTAAATTTCAAACAGTCGTTCCCAGGCCTGGTTTCCCTTCCCAGGCCTTGTTTCTAAGTAACTCAAATTTGCACCTTATCTTTACAACAAAGAGGGTCAGCTTAAGAGGCTTCTGTTTACTCAGGTTTACTGTGTTAAAGGCCCATCTCTTTAATAAACTCCTATCTTGAGTCTTCCTGGAATGTTTGTTTGAGTCTTTGAAATGTGCTTCTTCCGGGATGTATCCCTAGGGGAAGTTAATGTTTGAGTTTAAAACCGAAATCGGAGCTTCTTTTTAATCTTAAGTTTCTACACACAGTGATAAGTTGCTAGTTTTCTTGTCTTTACCCTGCTGCCAGTTATAATGTTGTAAAACACATCCAAGCTCAGTAGGTATTAAAATAGTAGTCTTAGAATTGATGAAATATGGGAATTTTTGTCTGTTGTTACTTTTTCTATTTTGACTGACACTTTTTCTATTATGCCTAAACAAAAATTTTATGTTTCTGTCTTTATTTTACAGTCACAGAAATAATCATATTTAATTTAGGTCATTTGTTCATTAAAAGGCAGAACTGAATTGATACTGGTATCTGAGTAAACCCAAAATATAACATGTCTTTCTATTGCTATAAGTAAGAGGTTCGTTTTGGAGATTGGGGCAGCATGAGTATCTGTGTATTGCACGGTGCCCTGCTTGGCATGATGTATATAACAGTAGAAACTATCCAGGCTAAAGACTCAGGACGTTCAGGGTGGTGATCTAGGATAACGTTAAAGCATGATTGAAATAGTTTCACGTTGTTAGGGAGTCAGTTAGGTAAGGGTAACAACACAATTTGATTGGAGATTTCAAATTCATATTAAAGATAAATAGATTCACTAAGGCCAAAAAAAAAAAATAGAAGAGTTCATAGGTAATTTTAAAAGGAAATTGTGCAGTTATGGATGCTGGAGGCAATCCCAGCACTTGGGAGGCAGAGGCAGGCGGATTTCTGAGTTCTGAGTTCAAGGCCAGCCTGGTCTACAGGGTGAGTTCCAGGACAGCCAGGGCTGCACAGAGAAACCCTGTCTCGAAAAACCAAAAAAAAAAAAAAAAAAAAAAAAAAAAAAAAAAAAAAAAAAAAAAAAGGATGCTGGAGGCAAAACATGTTTGAAATGAGAGTTCTAGGTGCTACTAAGGTTTTATAAGATGAAGAACACTGATGAGACAAATTAGAACTGCTTTCAATAATTAAGCTAAGACTAAAAGTATGAATTTGATCTTTCAGGAGCATATTGAGGCACATAGTCATTCTGTGAAGAGTTATGAAAGCCAAAGATGAGTTGGGTCTTTGATCTCTAATTAATTGCAAGTCTGAATTCTTAGTTGGGACATCCGGATTTAGAAATTTACTGAGGATTTGTATCTATTCCTGGATTTAATATTTATCAGCAATATAAGATGTAGATAAAAGTTTCTTTTCTGGAGTTTACTTTCTATAGAGAAGAATTTTATTCAGTTTCTCTGTCCTGCATAGAGCAGAGATTCAGTGGCTTCTGCATCTTTACTTCCAAGTGCTGGGTTTATCATCACAGCCTGTAACTTTAATTTTTTCAAAGCCTATTTTTAATGATGGTTCTTAAATGCTTTAACTTCTCTTCTAGCCCGGCACCCACCAGAGATAGTGGAAAAGAAAGGATATGGGGAAGTAGACCTGTTCAGAAAGGTTCTTTGGAGCATCTTCTGTCTATGCTGTCAGGAAGTTAGCAGTTCAGTTCATAGGTCAGCAGTGGCAGCTGGATCCACTTGCAAATACTTCATGAATACACCAGAAGTCCGGTTCATTAGAATTGGGATAGCAAGCACCAATCAGCAGCAGTGGCAAGACCTAGCAGGAACAGCCAGGCCTCAGCTGAATTGGCATGAGTCAGCAGGAGGGACCAGGGCCAACAGAAGTTCTCCACTGTGTCTCTCCCAGTAAAGCGCTACAGCTAGCTCTGCAAGCAACCTAAACTGTTCTCACAGTCCATTGAGTCCTATTTATACTCCCTCCAAACGTCACATGTCCTCTATGGGTCTTGCTTTGTATATCTGAGTCTGCCTTAGCAAAACTCCACAAGTCTGTCTCAGCTGATATCACCCTGCCAAATCAGCTTGAGTCCTCAGAGGTGGCAAGAAACTGCAGCATACCAGCAGAAGGTTTTTTGTGTGTTTCTCAATATGGAGTCCTGACAAATGCAGTTCAACTACAAAATGTAAGGTGGACCAATATATACTAGTCCAGAACCCAATAAGTAGACTGACTTCTAACTCATTGCACAAGAGATTCTCTCTAGAGAGATCTTCCTGTCTCTTCCCCCAGTGTACTGGGGTTAAAGGTATGTACAACTAAGCTTAGCAAAAGGTATTTTTTTATTCCGTGTATACTTTTAGCATCATTGTCAAAAGTCAAGAATCAGGTCACTGTCAGTGGGCTGGTGTCTATTTGGTTCCTCTGTTCTGTTCCATTGGTTATCATATCTATTTTGTGTCAGTGACCTGCTTTTTGTTTGTTTGTGGTTTTGAAGCATAATTTAAAATCAAGGATTGTAATACATCCACAATTTTTCTTTTCTTTTTTTTTCTCTTAGACTTACTTTGGCTGTTTGGTTTCATATGAATTTTAGGATTTGTTTTTCTATTTCTGTAAAATCAGTCATTGGAGTTTGGGCATTGCTTTGAATATGTAGATTACTTTGAGTATCATGACTGTTTCATGGCATTAATTCTGCTGATTCCTAAACATGAAAAGCCTTTCAGTCTTACAGTGCTTTCTCAAATGTTTTTCTTCAGAGTTTTATGGTTTTTATTGTTGAAGTCTTTTTTCATTAGCTTTTTTTTGTAGGCCTTGTAGAATTTATTTTTATTTTTTGCAGTTTTTAAGGTGGGTGTTCATGGATGGTAGGATAACTTGTGGGAGTCTTTTTCTCCCCCCTTTTCCACATTGATCCCAGAGATCAAACTCAAGTCCCCAGCTTGGCAGCACATACTTTCACCTACTAATAATCCATCTTAATGCCTCCTACATTTTAGGGTTTTTTTTCTTTTTTCTTTCAAATATATTTTAAAAATTTTATGTGCTTGAGTGTTTTGTCTACTATGTATATGACACCACAAGTGTGCTTGATGTCCCCTGAGGCCAGACAAGGGCTTTACACCCCATGGAATTGGATTTAAAGATGCTTGTGAGCTACCACTTGGGTGTTGGGAAGCAAATCTCTAAGAGCAACAAGTGCTCCTAATCACTGTGCTGTCTCTTCAGCCCCTGAGGAACAGGGTCTTGTAGTGCAACCTGATCTTTTAACTGTTTAGCTAGGAGTGACCTGCTAGTCCTTCTGTCTCTGCCTCCCAAGCGCTGGGATTAAAGGTGTGCACCACCACACCCAGCTTTTTTTTTTTAATCTGCTACTTTGCTAAAAGTAGTTAACACACTTTTTTTCTAGTTTACTTTCAATACTTTGATAAACGCCATTGACCAAAAAGCAACTTGGGGAAGAAAAGAGTTATTTGTCTCACATATCCTGATCACAATTCTTCACTGAGGAAAATCAGGGTACAAACTCAAGCGTAAGTTGGGACTGAAAAATCACAGAGGAATGCTGCTTACTGGTTTGCTTCCCTTGGTTGGCTCAGCTGCCTAGAAATGGGCACAGTGGGCTGGGCCCTACTACACAACCACCTGAGAAAATATCCCATAGGCTAAACTAAGGGAGAAAATTCTTCAGTCGAATTTCTCTCTTCCCAGGGACTGTAGTTAGTGTCAACTTGACGAAAAAAGGAAGAAAAAGAATCAGTACAATGCCAATGCACTTTTTGGTTATAGTCTTTAGGGGCTATATTAACTTTAGAAATTTCTTTTGCCACTTCTTGTTCCAACAAGCTGTAGGCTTATGGGCTGGTCAGGTTCTCATGAGGTCTATTAGCTTGTTCACAGGTAGGGGTGGGGATAGGTGGAGTCGGGCTGAGGGATGTTCTCTGAGTACATATGAGCCTTGGGAGCAGACAGATTTAGTTTACACAGGAGTAGATCTGAGGAAACCACTCAGTCTGCTGGGCTAGTGCTTTCAGACTTTGTGCAGCTGTAAGCTGTCCTATTAAGGGAGAAAGCTACAGAAATGCAGTGATCCAGATTCACCAGGTTTGGGCTTAGGGTCTCAGTCCTGCCTTGCAGCAAACTGTACTTGGTAGTGAGGTAGTGCCAGATCCTGGACAGTATTTTGGACATGACTCAGAGCACACATGATTACTCTTACATTCCAAGGGTAGGATCACCAATAATCTAAGCTCCATAGCCTGAGCTCTCTGCTGTTCCAACTTCTCAGCAGACACACAGCCAACCCTTTCCCTCTCCATATCTGTCTCTGGTTTTTCTTCATCTGTACATTGTGGCCTGATGTCTTTAGGCCCCCTGACTTGTTTCTAGATTTCTAGAATAGCTCAGTTCTCAAAAACAAACTAAAGAAGGTCTCCTTTCATGGTGATGCTGAGCTGGCACATTCTGAGCTTATAGGGGCAGCAGTAAGTTGATTTCTTGTCCAGTGCTAGTCTGTCACTGCAGGCCGAATTGCTGTCACATATACAGCCCTGCACTGTTTCTTGGCCACTGTCCTCTCTCCCCTCATAGTCTGCTTTTCATCTTGTTTCTAGGGAATTTCCCTGCTTTGCTTTTCCTCGGACTCTCACAGTTTTACACCATGATGAATTCCATTTTTTTTTCCCAAAGTTATACATACTTGTCTACTAGAATCTTAATTTTTTTCCATCTTCTCATTCTTAATCCATTAACAACAAAAGAAATTAAGAGAAAGAAACCAACCAATGTTTTCATTTCATGTACAAGCAAAAAGACTTTAAATGATGATTACTCATTTTACAAATAGAACAAATGATAGAGCATTGTCAAGGACAAGACAGTTGACTCTCAGAGAAAGCTAGCAGACTGCCAGCACTTGGGAGACAGAGGCAAGAGTAAAGAGATCTTTGAGTTTGAGGTCAGCAAGAGCTATACATAGTGAGTTCCAGACCAGCCAGGGCTTTCTAGTGAGATCTTTTCACAAAAAAGAGAAGGAGGTTAGGGGTTGGGAGGAAGCTGAGCAAGCCAGTAAGCAGCATTTGTTCTTATTCTTGCTTTAGTCTCTGTCCTGACTTCCTCACCCATGGACTAGGACTTGGAAGTGTAAGCCAAGTAAACCTCCCAAGTTGGTGTGGTGTGTCACCATAGCAACAGAGAAGCAAATGGATAGCCAATAGCAGCACTCTGGGAAACTTGTTTTTTTCTGGAAAATATGTTTTCAAACACCTTGGCCACAATTATGCTTTGGCTGGTTCTCTGATTAGATCATAACTTAACATCCCATTTATTCTAGTCTGTTTTGCTACGTGCCTGGTTACCTTTGCTCAGTTCCCATACTTCTGTTCCCCACATTCCCAGGCAAACCACCTGCACCTGGCTCTCTCCCAGAATCCTTTCTCCCTACTGGATGTCCCACCTTCTATTCTACCCTTTCCTATAGGCCATAGCCTTTTTTATTGACAAGTGCAACACACAAAATGTTCTCTTTTCTCTCTCTTTCCCCCTCAATTAACTGTATTTTCATGAAGTTTTCTTATATGTATGTTTTACAACAAGCACGTATTTACACAGACCATATGTCTGGTGCCTGCAGAGGCCTGAAAAGGGCATTGGATTTCCTGGAACTAGAGTTTATACATGCTTATGTGCTGCTGACCAGCATGGGTGCTAAGAACCTAACTCAGACCCTCTGCAAGAACAGTAAGTGCTCCTAACCACCAAGCACCTGTGTCTTCATCTTACTGAAATTATCTATGATAATATCTTTTTTATATTTTTCCCACCAATGTACTTTTTTTTTTTTTTTTTGGGGGGGTTAGGAGTGAGGCAGGTTCTCTTCTCTCTCTCTCTCTCTCTCTCTCTCTCTCTCTCTCTCTCTCTCTCTCTCTGGTTTTTCGAGACAGGGTTTCTCTGTGTAAGCCTGGATGTCCTGGAACTCACTCTGTAGACCAGGCTGGCCTCGAACTCAGAAATCCACCTGCCCCTGCCTCCCAAGTGCAGGGACTAAAGATGTGCACCACCACTGCGCGTAGCCAGGATCTCTTTGCATAGTCACATAGTCCTAGCTGTCACTCACTTTGTGTGTTTCTTTTATATCTGGATTTTTACCCATTTTTCTTTCTTGCTTGAGGTTTGTTTCTTTTTCTTCTTCTTCCTCCTCCTCCTCCTCTTCTTCCTCTTCCTCTTCCTCTTCTTTCTCCTCTCCTCCTCCTCTTCTCTTTCTCCTTTTTTCTTCCCTCCCCTTCTCCCTCCCTCCTCCTGCTCTTCCTTTTCCTCTTCCCTTCCCCTTGTCCCTCCTCCTCTTCCTCTCCCCTTGTTCCTCCTTTTCTCCCCCTCCCCTGCACTGTCTCTTTCCCCTCCTCTTCTCTTCTCCTCCTTTCTAGATAGAATTTCTCTGGGTAGCCCTAGCTGTCCTGTACCTCACTGTAGACCAGGCTGGCTTTGAACAGGCATATCTGTCTGCCTTTACCTCTGCTTCCTGAGCACTCACATGCTACTTGCTTTCAAAATTCACTGTAAAACTATAGTAATCAGAGCTAGGAAAAGGCTCAGTGGTTAAATACTTGCTGGGCAAATGTGAGGACTGGGAGTTTGGATCCCCAGACCTTATGTAAATATCAGGTGAGCATTGCAGCTGGTGTGTAATTCCAACTTCAGGTGGCAGAGCCTCAGCATCACCAAAGCTAGCTGGCTAGCAAGACTACCCGTATCAGTAACTCTGGGTTTGATTGAGACTCTGCCTCAGTGAATTAGGTAGAAAATCAATCATGGATGATTTTCAATATCAACCTTTGACCAGCACATGCACATCTCCATACATATGCACTCACACACGTGTGCCCCCATTGAAAACTATACACACACACACACACACACACACACACACAAACATGTATCTATAGCATAACTACACACACACATGAAAAAAAAAAGATAAAAAAAAATAAAAACCCCTCCAGTAATCAGAACTGTGGTACAGACACATAAGCCACAGGAATATAATAAAATCCTACATACCATGTTTTCGTCAGTCTTTTTAAACAAAACAAAAACCAAAAAAGTCAAAACAACTCGAGAAAGAATATGTTTATTGGTGGAGGTTGTGGTGGTGTGTTTAGCAATGTTGCCATGGTACTTGACACAAAACTTTCAGCAAGATTTTAAAAATTAACCTCAAGAGAAATGTAGATATCAATGTCCAGCCTAAAATTATAGAACTTAATTAGGAAACTTATAAGAAAATCCTTGCAACTTAATTAGGCAAAGATTTCTTAGAACAGAGTAAAAAAGGCTGTATAGGAAGGAGGTTAATAAGTTGAACCAAGGTCTGATATGATGGTGTAGAACTTTAACCACAGCACCATGGCTTTGAGGTATTTCTTCAGCTGCTTCAAAATTCTCTGAGCCTCTCTGCTGTGTGTGTAGCACACCCGTGACTTAGGGGAAAGAAAGGAAGAAGAAGCTATGGTACAGACAATATAAATTAAGGGGCAGACTAGAGTGCTGTCTTAAGGTTTCCTTTAGATTGGCATCTAGGCCACCCTGCTTTTCTGTAAATGATTTTTTGAGGTCTCTTTCCCAGGGTTCTACATATGGCTTGTCCATTTAGCAGAGATACTTCATAATGTTATGGGAGTTGGGCTCCTGTAAAGAACATTGCAGCCTCAGTATGTTAGTACTTACCAGCTCCATCAAGCTAGCTAATGTCCTTTCAGTCAAATGTTACATGGTCATACCCAGAGCCATTGTAGGAAAGGAAGAACTACATTAGATTTAAAGATGAGGAGGGATTGTTTATGTCTTAGGGTTTCTATTGCTGTGATAAAACACCATAACCAGAAACAACTTGGGAAGGAACCTTACACTCAGTTCCATAGCACGGTCCATCATCAAAGGGATGTCAGGGCAGGAAATGAAGCAGAGATCATGGAGTTGCAGAAGAGCAGAGAAGGGAGTAGGGGTAGGGCTCTGGCTGGGCTGGGGACAGCATCTAGCCGGGGCAGTTGGGGGAGGGGAGCTCCAGCTTGCCCCTGCGGTGATTGTCTTTAGCAAATGGGTGGCAGGCTTGGTAGCAGTTGTGGCTGGGAGTGCAGAGAGGCCTTCTATGGGAGATTAGGCTGTAGCTCTGTAGGGGAAGGCTTTCATGAATCCTCATGGCGGATCTTGAGGGAAAAAAAAAAAGACAGTCCATGTTTCAAAACCCCCAGTGGAAAAATGGATTCATAATGTACCATACCCACATCTCAGTATAGGCCTGAGATTAAATACTTTTTGCAGGGAGGAATGCCTGGGAAGGGAAGCTTATTGGCTAAGCCCTCTGGCTCCCCATTATCTTCCTTTTTTCCTTCCTTCCTTCCTTCCTTCCTTCCTTCCTTCCTTCCTTCCTTCCTTCCTTCCTTCCTTCCTCCCTCCCCCCCTCCCTCCCTCCCTCCCTCCCTCCCTCCCTCCCTCCCTTCCTTCCTTCCTTCTGTTTTTGTTTGTTTGTTTTGTTTTTCAACACAGGGCTTCTCTGTTTAGTCCTGGCTGTCCTGTAACTCACTCTGTAGACCAGGCTGGCCTCAAACTCAGAATTCTGCCTGCCTCTGCCTCCCAAGTGCTGGGACTAAAGGCGTGCACCACCACTGCCCAGCTTCTATGTACCTTATTAGCATGGAGAACTCTGTTTTGGGCCTATATGACCATAGGACACGTTTTGCAAGGAATGTGGTGCATGTTACAGGCCCAGAGTCCGGCAGGAAGTTGAGCATTGCCTAAGCTTCAGGTGTGTGCCCACCAAGTCTCCGGTCTCTTCCTGCTATGGATTTAAGTCCCACACTTAGCCTGGTTCTTATAGTGTCCAGGACTACCTGCCCAGGGGTGGTACCTCTCCCTGTGAGCTGGGTACTTTCCATATCAATCAGAAAAATGCCCTACAGATTTGCTTATTACAAGCCAATTCTCTGGAGACATTTTTTAATTAAGATTTTGTTCCCAGGGTCGGAGAGATGATTTAGCAGTTAAGAACACTGGCTGTCTAGGTTAGTTCCCATTTTCCATTTGGCAGCTCACAATCACCTGTAACTGGGGATCCAGTGCACTCTTCTGGCCTCCAAGGACAGCAGAGACACATGTGGTCAAACACTAATACACAAAAAAATAAATTTTAAAAATTAAAAAAAAATTATAAGATTCTTTCTGGATGAACCTAGTTTGTGTCAAGTTGACATAAAATATAACAGTACATTATGGTCATCTTCAAGGTTGCCTCAGATGTTATCTGTTTTATTATATTTCTTGTGAAGTCCTTTCTAACACAGAGTAGTAACTGTGTTAGGAAGGACATTGTAGAAGTAACTGTGAGGACATTGTAGAAGTGATGACACTTGCTTAATTTGTAGCTACTTAGAGAGGCCATGGAGAGAACCTCACTCGGTACACTCGCACACGGTAGTGCAAATTAGAGCCACCACGAATATAAGCTACTACTGAAATACCCTGCAGACTCATTCAAGGCTTCAGATAATATTCTGTCATAGTGTAGTCTCTTGAGAAATTGCATGCTTAGCTTAAGCCACGTTCCCAATGTTAACTACATGATAAATACATAATTATTGTTTCAAGGTGCTTTATTGAAGGTGGGTTTGTTGGATAGCAATAAATGAAAAATATATACCTTTCATGTATGCTTTGAACTAGCTCTGTAGCTCAAGTTGATCTTAATTTTAAACTCAGCATAAGTTATTCACAATCAACATTTTTTATCAGAAATACAATTATGCCGGGCTGTGGTGGCGAACGCCTTTAATCCCAGCACTTAGGAGGCAGAGGCAGGCAGATTTCTGAGTTCGAGGCCAGCCAGGTCTACAGAGTGAGTTCCAGGCCAGGACTACATAGAGAAACCCTGTCTTGAAAAAACCAAAAAAAAAAAAAAAAAAAAAAAAAAAAGGTGTACACACACACACAATTACATGAAACATTTAAATATGAGTTTTTATTATACAGAGGCCAATAAAATTTCAAATGAAGTAGATTTAAGGAGTCTGTATGTATAATGCAACTTTGTTTACAAAGTAAAAATGATATAAAAGATGCTAAATGTCAGATTAGTTGAATATATGTGATCAAAACCTTTGTAGTTAAGTTACATATGAATAATGAAAGCCAAGCATGTGGACATTACCTCTAGCTTCAACTTCGTGTGAATCCAAAGAAGCTGGGAGGAATGTGTTGACAACTTAGCAAGATCCCATCTAGGTAAACGCACAGTACAGTCACTAATGCAAGTTTTTAAGTTCTTTTAAAGAAAATCTGGTGTAATACAGATAAGTGTTTGGGCAATCTACAAGTTGATACTTGGTTTTTTTTTTTTAAATAGGTTTCTTTGTGCTTTTTCTGACTATACCTTTTTTTCAGGGTGTGTATGTGGGTGGGTGCGTGCTTGTGGTGGTTGGGAATGAACCCAAGGCTTTGTACTCTACCTCTAAGCTATACAACTCTGTCTCCCTTTTCCTCGATTATAAAAGGAAGGGGAGGGAGGGCCATCTCTTAACTGATCACCAAGTATTACAGGTTGGTATTATGTCTTTACAGATGGTAGTGAAAACTTTTATGGATATGGATCAGGATTCAGAAGATGAAAAGCAACAGTATCTCCCACTAGCCTTGCATCTCGCATCTGAATTCTTTCTCAGGAACCCTAATAAAGATGTGCGCCTTCTTGTAGCATGTTGTTTGGCTGATATATTTCGAATCTATGCCCCAGAAGCTCCATATACTTCCCATGATAAACTTAAGGTAAATACAATGTTTACAAAATTACTTTTATTTTTGTCATATGAACATGGGTTTTGATCATAGGTTTCATTTAATTATTTGTCATCTGCAGAAATGACTGGTGCAGAACGAGGCTTTGAAAGGTAGCTTGTCCTGGTCTGTTGATATTTAACCCTCCTGTTAGACTATCAGAAAGCCCAGTTGGATAGATGAGAAAGATAATAATGGCTTAATGGTAGTTTGGAAAACAGTAATATACTAGGATTACCCATTCATATAATGTCTCCCTTAATACAAGTTATTAAATGCTGAATATTAAATATCTAAAACTGCTCATTTTTGTGGTTTTGTCTTTGTTTAAAACAGTTAAAATAAGTTTTAAACTGATTTATTGAACTGATTTTACACATTTTTCAATAATTCTTAGGGAAATTGGAAACCTTGGAGTGCCTTTTTAAAAGTTGTATTTATTTATGTTGTAGCTGCATGAGTTTATGTGCATTTCATACATAGATGCCTGCAGAGATAAGAAGAAGGTGTTGGGTATTCTGAAATGGTGGTTGTGAGCCATCAGACGTAGGTGCTGGGAATGAAACTCAGGTTCTCTAGGAAGAACCGCAGATGATGAACTGTCTCTCCTCTAAGTACAGTCAGAATTGCCCTTCTGTCAGTTTGGTTTCTCTCTTCACACCTCCAATCACTTGTGATCAACCATGCTCCAGAATATTAAGTGGGAAAGTCCAGAAATAACATTCCATAAAGTTTCAGTTTAATACTGTTTTGAGGACTATGATGAAGTTCACTGTCATGCTTTATTCCTCTTGAGACATAAGCTATCTACTTGTCAGTCGTATAGTGGCTGCCTTGGATACCTCAGCCACTGGAGTAGTGTCTTAGTGTTTACTATGTTCAAGTCATACTTACTTTAATAATGATCCCTTTTATAACCTTAATAACATTGTTTTATTTGTGGTTATTTTTGTTCCTTTCTTACTGTGTCTGGTTCATAGAATAAACTTTGTCATGAGTATGTATGTAAGGAAAAACACAGACTACATTACCAGTTTCCACTGTAAGGAGGATCACAATAAAACAAGTCATTTTGTATCATACTAATGCAATTTTCAATGAAAATACCTTTAAAAAGTAAGGAATAAAGCACTATCAGCTCTCAGGTCAATGTCTTGAGTTTGTTTCATCCATCTTTGTTGTCACACATCAATTCAAAACCATGGGCTGAAAGCCACTTGCTTACATGTCAGGAGTACTAATGAAAAGACTCATTAAATTCATTAAAAATGGAGAAAGTGGTTTGCCATGATGAAAGTACAGTGAGTGACCAGAAGCTCTATATTGTAGACAGGAGTGTAGTGAGACAGTATTCTTTAATGAGAAGCCCTAAAGTGTGCAGTACAAGTAACAGTCTTTACTGTTACTTCCGAAGGATATTTTGTTTGTGCTCATCTTTTTCAGCCATTTAAAATAATGGAATAGGCAGTCCCTATTCAAATAAAGGAGACCATTCTTTATTGGAATTTATAATTAGTTTTTATCAGTACCTCTATGTAGATGTAAATATTGCAAAAATAACAAGTAATAATGTCTAAGTTAATATGTTTTTCATTTTTTTATTTAACAGGACATATTTCTCTTTATTACCAGACAATTAAAAGGTTTGGAGGATACAAAGAGTCCACAGTTTAATAGATATTTTTATTTATTAGAGGTAAAAATACTTTATTTAATAAATATAATTTCATGTTATACATTTTTATAATTAAAATGTAAACTGAAACTGTTCTATATATAACTTAATAAACTGTCTTACATTTTATAAGGAAAATAGTCTGGTTTATCTTAAAAAGTTAAAAGTATAATTACTGAAAAAATGATTTGACACTTAATTTTCATTTCTAATTTGTAAATGAATTCCTGAAGTTTGTGTGTGTATGTGTATATCTTATATACGCCTAACAATGTAGTACTTTTCAACTTGAAAGTTGATGCCACATCTATGTATTTAAAGATTAAAATGACTTGTAATTGTGTACATTGAGTCTTTGTAGACTTTACTATAAAAAATCCTAGTTGTAAAAATTAAATTGTACTAGTGTGCTTTTGTTTAACAGTTCTACATATATGTGATTAACCAATTTTTATTTATTGATTGAAGAATTTAGCTTGGGTTAAATCATATAACATCTGCTTTGAATTGGAAGATTGCAATGAAATTTTTATTCAGCTTTTTAGGACTCTCTTCTCAGTAATCAAGTAAGTTTTTTTTTTTAAGTTCTCTTCTTACTGTATGTATTAAAGTGTCTTTACTCAATATATAAAACTTTCTAGATTTATAGAGATTTATTGATTACAAAGGGGTAAATTAAAAAAAAAAACCCTGTTGTTTGAGAGCTATCCTTGCCATTGTTTTAATTAATTATTCAGTTATTTCCTTGAGGTAGGGCCTGTGTCATAGAGTTGAGAATTGAAACTTTAAGTAGCTAAGCTGGCCTTAAATTTGCAGCAGTCTCCCGGCAGCCTCCTGAGGGATGGGATTATTTGGATTGAACCAGCATCCCTGGCTTTACATTGCTTCTTTAAATTTATGGTATAGATTAATTGGTTGCCCTTCCCAAGTCTTTTTGTGTGTTTGAGGCTAAATAATCTTAGAGTAATTAAATAAATTAAATTAGAGTTTTTGGGGAGTTTTTTTAAATTAAATTTTAATTTTACAATTACACACACACACACACACACACACACACACACACACACACGGATCATATTTGCCCTCAGGATACCCACCTTCATATTCTCCTTTTCACGCCCCACCCCAGTAATCCACTGAGTCCTGTCGTCCATCCTGCTGGAATATTGAATGTTACTGTTGGCTTGATCTTGTGTAGGTAGCCATAGAGCAGTGAGTTCATCAGTACAGTCTGCTTGCCATGTTCAGAAGGTAACACCCACAGGACCCCACCCCCACCTCCCCTTACATACTTTCTATCCCTCTTCCTTGATGTTTCTCAAGTCTTGGTTTGGGAGGGCAGTGAATGCTGTAAGTTTCACTTAGAGCTGGGCATGCAACCATCACTTATTCTCAGTAAGTATTCTCTTGCCTACTTCAGCAGCTTCTCTGGACAAGGTTTATAGCAGCATTGATCTATGAGTATGAACATAAAGACTGAAGCCAGTTTGACCACATGTCCATTTAGCAAAACAATAAGAGTGAGTCTTTATCACCTATCATCCCTCAGGGTTATGAATTTCTGAGCCATGGGCTTTAGACCATATTTATTATACTGGACATGTATTCTCGCCTTGGAATAGGCCTCATATCTAAGCAGAAAGCAATTGGCTACCCTCATAATTCTTATGACACTATTTTACTCTTGAGTATTGTCAGTTTTGCAGCATTCAGGATTCACCACTGTAATAACACTGGTAACTTTTCTCTCCTAACTGTCTGCATAGTGCCTTCTGGCACTATGAAAGCTGGCTATAAGGAGGGAAATTTTCACATCTGTTCCAATTTGGATTTTTTTCTGTCCTTCAAGCAAAGTATATTCAGTGGTGGAGTCTTACCATCTAACTATAGTGGGCAATCAGGAGCAATGGAAATACTCTGTTGTTGGACGTGGCTCTAGGACCTCCCTAACCAGTAACTCAGAAGGAGGTATCTCATCCCTTGTTTGGAAGAAACCTAACTGGTATAAGCAATAGCATTGTCGTAGTGTAAAAGTCATAAGACACGGATGAAACAGTGAAGTACTATAGAGCAGAGTAGATTATTATTAGTCCATTCACTTGCTGACTTTGATAATGTCTGCTGCTTTAGAATTAAGTATGTTTGCATGTACAAATGTGTATTTGTGTGTAAGTAAGTAATGTATGCATTGTGAAGCTGTTGAGATGGAATCTTGGGACTCAGACTTGCTAGATACTTGGCAAATGCTCTACCATGTCCTTGACTCTTTAAAGTCATAAACATCACTTAAGTCAACTTTTCATAGAATAGAGAAACTAGTAGAAGATCACTATAGTTAGTGGTTAGGAGAGTCCAAACTGATTTCCATCTTGTGGTTTTATTGCTTATACCAAACATCTGTGAGATGTGTATTAAAGTATTATATTGTATGCAGATGTCTTGTATTAATTTTGAATTCTCTGCCACATTAAGATATGTCTGAAGAAACAGATGAAATTCACTTAATTCATTATATCCAAAAGAAACCTTTCAGCATGTGGTTCTGTGGGGTTGCTTATGAAAGAGTGCTTTTGTAGATGTGTAGGCAAACCCAGAATAAAGGATGGAACATCACTGTGGTGTGACATAGAGGAACAGGGTATGGGGAGATTACTCGGTTGATAAAGTGCTTGCTGCACAAGCATGAAGATCTGAGTTTGAACCACAGTAAAGCTAGGTAATCTCAATGCTGGTTAAATGAAGACAGACAGAATTTGGAGTTCTCTAGCCATACTGCCTTCTTGGTGAGTAATAACAAGAGACCCTCCCACCAAAATGGTGGCTTGTGAGGATTGACAGTAGAGTTTGTCCCATCTTCCACACGTGCTCAAATGAGTATTCGTATACATGACTGTACACTTAGGCCAACACACAAATATCAAAAATAATTTGTAACCACTGTTTGCATTGTACCACCATTTCATAGGCTTCTTGTTTGAAATTTATGGTCACTAGCATCAACAATTTATGAAAATACTGATTTTGTTCTTTCTGTAACCTTATCCACACAAAATTTACTCTATACTTTGAAGCTTTTTTTCTTTGTTAATTCATTTCAGGAAACTTGATTATGATGTATTGTGGAACTTTTCTTCTGGCTTTGGTTAGTTTTGTTTTCGTACTTGGGGCTCCTTGAGTTTCTCTGGGCTTATCCTCTCTAGATGACTCTTCCCTCTGATAGGAAGTCCAAAGATTATTCATTCTCTGGTTGAAAGGAACTTTCCCACATGCATATGTTGATCATTAAGCCTTTGATTCTTTGATTTTGATTTATCAGTAGTTCTCCCCCCGCAGCCCCTCATACTCAGCTCTACAAACTTTATTCTGTGTGAATTCTGAGGGAGAACTATCAGGGTTCATGGGTCCACTAGTGCTGTCTTCTTCCTTGGGCTAATAGCCTGCTAGCTTACTCAAAACTATTAAAGTTGTAAGCTGCTGATTTTTCTGTCATCAGTGTGTGCTTGATACCCAGTATCAGAACAGGATTGTTTGTGTAGTTTGCTCTGTTTTTAATTGTTTCAAATATAGGGCAAATCATAGTCTTGTTACAACATGTAGCTGGAAGGGAAAGTCTTTGAACTGGTGAAATCTTTGAAGTAATTTGTTTTTGAGATAGGATCTCACTGGGAAGCTGGTCTAGAACTCACTGTGTAGATCAGCTTGGCCTGTACTTCTGTCTCCCAAGCACTGAGATTAAAGGCATGCATCACCAAGCTTGGCCTGGAATAACTTTTTGAGGTCTCTTTCATGTGTCTTCCCTGTGCTCTTTTATTTTCAGATACATCTATCTGAGAACCAAGCACTCAGATTTTTGTTTTGTGTTTTGTTTGTATCAAGCTAAATATCTGTATTCCTCCAACTCATTTCCTCTGCCACACACACAAGACACACACACACACACACACACACACACACACACACACACACACATTGAGAACTGTGCACTCAAATAGTCCTTCACAGATGACATTTAGTAAAGTGTATAGCATAATTTGGAGAGTACATGTGAAAGAACTATCTTTCTAGGAGTTGTGGAAACTGTAACAGTGTGACAGTCTCATCCCACTTCCACCTCTGCCCCCCACAACTTTTAATAGTTTCTGTTTTTATTAATCATTCAATGCTTGATGGGTCTAATTTTTTTTCTTAATTTCAGGAAGAACATTTAAAAAACCCTTTAGATATTCAGTCTTTCAATTATGTTTTAAGCCTCTGTACTTAAAATATATGTTACATTCTGTAGGCTATACGTTTTATTTTTTTATTGAGTGTGAGTATATAAAGATAAGTGAGTTGCAGAGAATGAATACTTTGTTAGAAATTATGGTTGTTTGTTTTGGCAGAGTATAATAATATGGTTATCTCACGCAGTAGGCCTTGGAGGGAAGTAAATATGACAGCTGAAATTTTTGCCGTTGTCAGCATGGATCCCATAAGTAAAAGTCTCTTTACACTTGAGATTGTTTATATTGTACTGTGATTGAATTTTGGGTTTCATGGGTGCTAGGCAAGTAAGTGCTGTACTGTTGAACTGTATTTCCCACCTTATTTTCTTCCCTAGAGAGACTCTTGCCTAATAAGTTCAGCTGTCCTTAAACTATGGTTTACTGTTCTCAGTCTTCCTGAGTAGCTTGCATTACAGGCCTGTGCCTCCAGGTTCCAAGATTATTGCTTTAAACTGGATATTTTAGCAGTTATGTTGGTACCTAGGAGTTGTGAGGAGGTGCAATATGAGTTTGAGATCAACCTGGGTTACATAACAAAACTTTGTCAACCGTAAACAAACAAATACATGAAAAAAAAAAACCCTGCGAAGTTTGTCTTTTTTATATGCTTAACTTTTTCTTTTTTAGTAATAACCACAATAAGAAGGTACAAATGCACATGTTAGACTTGATGAGTTCTATCATCATGGAAGGTGATGGAGTTACTCAAGAGTTACTGGATTCCATTCTTATCAACCTCATCCCTGCACACAAGGTCTGTATAGAATCAGTGTATTAAAGATCAGCGTACCTAAAGAAATCAGTTACTGTTTTTGCAATTTTATATAGTAATTTCTATTCTGTCTCTAGAATTAGTCACATTAGTCTTATAACTATTATTTTTAGAAGATACATTAAGATATTTAAAAGTTTTTGTTTGTTTAGTGTGTGTGAGTTTTTTACTTATATATATGTCTGTGAACTATGTGTATGCAGTGCCCACAGAGGCCTGAAGAGGGTATGGAGTTACAGACAGCTATGAGGTACTAAGTGAGTGCTGGGAATACAACTCTGCAAAAGCACTCAGTCTCAACTACTGGCCTCAAAGATGTAGTGTTTCTAGCTTCTTTTTGAGAAGTATAAGATGGATAAGACTGAAACTGTTTCATAGATTGGGTAGAGACTATGTTAACATAGGTGTTAACAGGTGTTCTTGAAAACAATAATTTTCTCAATAAGTTTTAAAATTTAAATATTTGCAGTTGGTACCATCTTTCTTATAGTCTTAGTTTGTTACAGTGCACCCTGACTTCAAATAACATAGTATTCTCCATTTCAGAAACAAGTAATGTGAGTGTGATGGCTCCCACCTTTACTGCAGTCACTTGGGAAACAGAGGCAGGCAGATCTATGAGGCCAGCTTTTCCTATGTAGTGACTGTCCAGCCAACCAGTACTACATAGTAAGGACCCTGACTCGAAAAAACAAACAAACAAAACAAAACAAAACCAAGTGGGACGATCATAAAAGTACAGTTAGTCAAAGACCTTCCTGACCCTCCCAATTTGTGGTTCAGCAATATGAATCTAAGGCCTCATAAATGTTATGTAATTGATCTTCTATACCACTGAGTCACATCTCCAGGAGGTTTTTTTCAAGCACACATTGATAAAACAATGAAGTATTTAGAATGATGGATTGGGTTTAGGAGAGAGTATGTATTTAGAATAATGTAAGACCGTGAATGGAATTCCCTTAACTTTTTTCATACTTTGGTAGATTTGAATACTTACTGTTCAAATGATGTTGTCTCATCAGTTCACCAATTCGTTTGAAACTTTGCATGTTTTTATTTTTCAGAACTTAAATAAACAGTCCTTCGACCTTGCGAAAGTCCTGTTGAAAAGGACAGTCCAGACTATTGAAGCATGTATTGCCAATGTATGTATTTCTGTATACATTTCATAGCTCTTTGATTCTTGAACTATTTTATGGGTTTATTAGAATAATTCACATACACATTTGTTTCTTACATAAAAAGTTTAATTTAGAAAAATATAAAATGTGAATATGACAAAAATTGGAGAAATGCAGTGTAGCTTTTTAAAATTTCTTCAAACTGGCACAAGTGATGAATTTGACTTAAAAAATCTAACAACAGTTTTCACTCCTTCTTCTGCATCTGTGCTTGCTGTATTACTTTCCAAATACTCAAAACTCTTTGACTTTATCTATGTATCTTGCCCCTCCTTTGAAGAAGGGTCTCAATATGTAGCCCTGGCTGACCTGGGACTTGTCAGGCTGGCCTCAGAGATTTACCTGTCTCCTTTATCTGTATACATTTTCCTCTCTGTGTCTTCTAGGTTATTCTTCTGAAAACCTGTTTCTTCTTTAGTAGATGTTTGTAAATGTATATATTTTAAGAGAGTATGTGTGGGGGAGAGCTAAGGGGAAGTGGATAAACTGTAGGTGTAGCTGGTCTTTGCTTTGTGGATTGTTCTTTGTCTACTCTTTGGGGTGAAGAAAGAACACCACCCACCACCACCTGCTACCCTCTCACTAGGTCGGAGAGAAAGGAGGATAGAGGGAAGAGAGGAACTTAAAAAAAACTCTTGAATTTATTTTCTTTCCTTTTTTTTTTTTTTTTTTTTTTTTTTTTTTTGATTATGGCTAACAAACTGAAAATGGCCTTCCTAAAGGACTAACAACCACCACTGATCCTGACTATGGGGCTGTAGCATTTATTCACCCTCTGCAAAGTTACCAGAATTCCACACGTCACAATCACAGAAACTATCTGTAGCTGGTAAAGCCACGCCTTTGCTGGAGCAGGAAGCAAATCATAATCAGCTGCTGTGGGAGTCTAAAGCAGCGTGATGTCCTCATGTCTGGGATTAAAATATATTCTTAAAATATTTCTTTTTTTAACCCTTTTTAAAAGAAACTAAAATTGCAGAATTGACATTTCATGTATGGGACAGTTCTGTTTTTCTACCCTGTCTTAGGGATCAAACTAAGCTCATCAGGTTTGGGAGGGAAGAGGTGACTTTTCAGGCTGAGCTATCTCTCCAGCCTTAGTTGCACACGCCTTTATTTCCAGCACTCAGGAGGCAGAAGCAGGTGAGTTCAAGGCCAGCCTGGTCTACAGAGCTTTTTCTGAGACAGCTAAAAATACAGAAAAAAACCTTGCCTTGAAAACTCCCCCAACATATACAAGCATGTGGATAAATTAATTCTTATAATAGAAAAAATTTAATTGAACATAAATCTGTTATCTTTGCAAGAAGTAGAATGGTAAAAATTTATAATTTTACCACCTTCAAATAGCAGTTTTGTAAATATTCTCATGTGCACGTCTCTTTTATGTCTACTTCCATGTTTTAACTTTTTGCTAATAATATAGATGACTATAAATTGACACATACACTCTTTTTTCTTATTGCCTGTATTAAAGGTTTTATTGGTGTTTTCAGATAATATTTTGGAATTTCACTACTGTTTTGAAATTATCTTATTAAAAAAGAAGCATTTATTAGTTTAAATTGTGTAAAATTGCTATATCTGTTACTAAATTAAGATTTTAGTAGGTTACCTTGAATGTCTTGTTTTCAGTTCTCAATAACTATCAGTTGGTTCAGATATGCTTCCATAGGTATCATATCATGCTTATTTATGTGAATACATGTATTCTTTCCATTTATTTTATATGTATAAGTATTTTCAGCTAAATGCATTTCTGTGTACCATGTGTGTATCTGGTATCCATAGGGGTCAGAGAGGGTATCATATCTCCTGAGACTGGAGTTACAGAGCTGCCATGTGAGTCCTGAGTCTGCTGGAGGATCAGCCAGTGCTCTTGACTGTTGAGCCATCTCTCTAGCCCCATTCGTGTATATTTGAAAACTGTCTTTATTCTTTTTAAAGACCCTGTGATTAATATGTATATGAATACCTTAAAGTAATAGTTAGCACTAAACTCATAGAAAAAAAAAACATATTTTTAAAATAGAAATCAGATTGGGACTTTAAAATTTTTTTCACTTAGTGATCGCTTCATAAATGTCTCTATGATGAATTATACATGCTGTCTAAATTGTTTTACTTTAATGAAAAATAAGGTTTTCAGAAATGTCATTCTTATTGGAAACACAGCCTGTTGGCATGGTTTTTTTTGCCCTACTTTATTGGGTTCTTATAACACCCCAACACTAGGTAGGAGATGAAGAAGATTAAAGGGGAAAAGGAGCAGAGGCCTCTTTAGACTACTGTCTGCTTGATTAAGGGCTGTCAGTTCTTTGGGGCAAGTCCAGCTTTGTTGTCAGGATTTCTCTTCTAGTCTCTTTGCTCACAACCACTTGACAAACTGCACCAATGTGAAGCAGCAGCAGCAGCAGCAGCAGGGGAGCAGCAGCCTCCACAGGCTCTCCCATTTCTATCCTCTCCATGGTCCCCAGAATATAACTATCTGCTGCTGGCAGAACTCATTCTTGTGAATGTGGAAAATCATAATCACCTGCTGTGAAACAGCTTCTTATCCTACACCTGAGATTAAAATAAAACATATTCACATAGCATAACTGGGCTTTTAAAGAAACTAAAATTCTCACTACAATAGCCAATAATCTGTGTTTTAATTTCTTTAATATTCATGATTAGATAATATTTGAAAGTTTGTTTCTTCTTTTGTTGGGTGACTGTCCTCTTATATATTAGCAATTCTGTAGCTAATCTATATCTTTCAATTGCTGTTTAATGCTCAGTCTTTACATGTATGTTTATAGAAAATTGTATAGGTTTTTAAATAATATAACTCTTTTTTTATTGTAATGTCTCCTACAGTTTTTCAATCAAGTGCTGGTGCTCGGAAGATCCTCAGTCAGTGATCTGTCCGAGCACGTGTTTGATCTGATTCAGGAACTGTTCGCTATAGATCCTCATTTACTGTTATCTGTCATGCCACAGCTGGAATTCAAACTGAAGGTACTCTTTAAGCTTTATAGGAAAGTCTACTCTGAAGATGTTTTTTCTCTAATCATATAGGAATGAAATATGAGTTAAGTTTATCTCATTTAGCTCATGTAACATACAAAACATTGTTTGCCTAGTTATCTGCTGATAAACAGTGACAGGAGATGTAAAATTAGTGTCATCTTTGAAATTTACAATATTCAGTATTAATATTAAAGAACATTCATATATTTAAGTAAATACTAAACTTACTTATTGTATAAGTAATGGGTTTAATCATTTTTATGCCGATTTAGTATATGAGGATGCACATTCAGTCATACACTAAATAAATGTAATGTTAGAAAAAATAAATTATGAATGTAGAATTTTTTAATATTTGGTCTACTCACTCATTAAGATGAATATTGTCAGTTCAACATATTTATATCATCATGAGATAATACTTCATTGTGACTTAAATCAACATTCTTGTCTGTCAGCAATAAGAAACCATTGTACACCTGAAGGCATTTCTGCTTTACTTGAGTAGCATGACACCTTACAGTGATGGAAACAGAGCTTTAGATCAACTTAGTTTTAGTAGTTTAAAGATGTGAAACCTCGCAGTACTTGAAATAATCATGGGTCTGCAAATACAGTCACTCACAAGTAATATAAAATTTTCATAAAGTCTACTGTTTGACACTTAAGACATTAATTTTTCTTTAAAGAGTAAATTGGATTAACTAGAGAAATTTTAGACATACTAAATGTTTATAGTGCTAAGAAGTGTTTTTGTTTGAGAAAAAAGTTTGAAAGTTTCCATTTTGTTACTACTGTGGTAAAGCCTTACATAATTGTCATTTTGCATTGTTTTATACAAATGTGCGTATTGTACTCCCACCGCACAAAAGCTTTCTGAGAATGATTAACATGAAGTTTGAATTCCCATTTGCCGTAATAGTGTTCTTCTTCCCTGGGGTGTTCTCTAGTCAATGGAGGATCATTGCTAAAATTGTATACCAGAACCTTAAGCCATCACTATTCATGTGAATTTTTCAGTTGCAGCAAATAATTTTTTATGAAGAAAACTTTTAAGTTTGTATACTTTTTAAAAACTTTTGTAAAATGCTTCTACTTGTACAAAGTATATATAATCAATGTGCAATATGCAAATAAGTTGTAAAGTAGATATGAATTGGTAATAGGGCAGATGTGAGCTAAGTCAGAAAGCCAGGTGATCTAACATGAAATCAGAAAACATATCCACAGTAAACAGGAGCAGGTAATGCCTCACATTGTTCATCGTCCAAGTCGACAGTAAAGGCAGGCCTCTCATTGAACCTTCTCTCTTTGTAGAGCAACGATGGGGAAGAACGGCTAGCTGTGGTTCGACTACTAGCAAAATTGTTCGGCTCTAAAGATTCAGATTTAGCAACGCAGAATCGGCCTCTTTGGCAGTGCTTTCTTGGACGGTAAGGAAGCATGATTTTAGAATTTTGTACGTTGTACGTGATTATAGAGTCCATGGGATTAAGACTACACGTACAAAAACATTCATTGATACTTACTGGCTTTGCCAACATCTGTTGTTTTTTTCCTTTTAGAATAAATTGTGGACCAAAGTATTTATGAAGAAAGTTCACACATTTGTTGTAATACCTTGTATATGAATGTATGGCTGTGTTCTGAGTATTCTTTATTTTGTAGTAAAACTTCAAGCTTTAGTAATTTGAGGTATACAAATGTGTGTTTGAATTGGACAATATATTTATGCTAGTTTTGATTTCAGCATGATAAACACATAACTCTTTTCAAAAATGTTTTTATAGAATTATATATCTTCCCCCTCCTCTCTCTGTCTTCTGTCTCTCTCTCTCTCTAACCATTTTTGTTTATAAATACTTTTGTGATATTTATTTGAAAATAATTATTTTGTGTTATTAATATTTGTCAATCACTTTCTGTTTAGATTTAATGACATTCATGTTCCTGTGAGGTTAGAAAGTGTGAAGTTTGCCAGTCACTGTTTGATGAATCACCCAGATTTAGCAAAGGATCTCACAGGTAAACTCCCTAGTTTGTTACACATATTAACCACAAAAACATTTCAGATGTGGCCTGTACCCAACTCTAGTTCCTGAAAAAGATTTGATTGCAGGATGGCTTCATATTGAACTAGGAAATTATTTTGTATTTTTAAAATAAAACTGGCCTTGAAGCATTCATGTATTGATCTTGGGAATTTTTTTTTTTTTATAGAAATCATAAATTGAGATAATGTAATCCTTATGACATTTGATTTAGGAAGGAATCATACCTGGGTTTAGTTTGACTCTCTGTTAATCTCAATACTTGGGAGGCAGAGGCAAGTGGATCTCTATGAGTTCATCCTCCACCTATTCTATACAGTGAGTTCCAGGACAGCTAGTGTTACACAGTGAAACCCTGTCTCAAAATCAACAATCAACCATATGTATGTACATACATACATATATACATTCATAAATATAAACAAATCACTTCTACATTACTAAATATAGCAACATACCTAATGTGTGTAGAAAAAAAGGGAGCTATCTTCTAGATTAGATTGTGACTTTTTGAAACTATATTTTTTATGTGGGCAGGGCAGATGTTCAAAGCAGTGTTTCTCCACATAGCCCAGCTCACTCTGTAGATCAGGCTAGCCTAGAACTGCAAGCCGCCTTCACAGCCACCTTCACCTCTGCCACCACTGCTTATGTATCTTCTGCTACCACCACCTGGCTTTTATTATTCAATTTAAAGTATTGAAACCTATCTGACAGTAGCAAATAGAACCTTTTGTCAACTGTCAGGGGCAGCCCTGCTTATACACTGAAGGCCTAAAATCAGCCATAGGCCAAAAAGCAGCAATAGGCCCAACATATATGCCTGCTAACACTTGGTCTCTGTGGAAAAACACTGAAACAGATAGCTATAAGATATTGTAAACAGGCAGCTTTGGTGGAAATTTACCAGCCTGGATAGGAACAAGTAGTCATAGGTCTTGTGGATGGTCATAGACCTTGGGTAGCCTTGGTGGATAGTACTAACTTAGATTAGGACAAGTGAATCATAGTCAGAGTCGTAGTGACCTGTCCCCTGAGCCTTCACCCAGCTGATACCCTGTTCTGGAAGATATCTGTACTCCCCTTGAACACCTACGCTCCTGCATCATCCCCTCCTCCACATCCTGCCTTTTTGTGTATATAACCCCTGTGTGAAAAAAGTAAAGTCAATAATTTGATCAGACTATAGACAAATTATCACTCTTTGCATCTGCCTGTCCCCCCCCCCCTTTTTTTTCCCTTTCAGGTGACCTCCCTGGACCCCTGTTTAATGCCCTGCTGGACGGAGCAGTCAACATGCTATTATTTATTAGAAAAGAAGAAAAATTCATTTTGATATTATTTGTATTATAATTTATTAAAGGGTTATATTCTCTATATTTATATTATTTAAATATTTATCTTTTTTTTTTCATGAGTGTTTGTATATATTTTTTACAAGATCTCTATTTATTTACTTATTTCCATCAAACACTACCCCTCCTCCTAGTCCTTCACTTAGACCCTCCCCTAACCTCCTCTCCTCCTGAGATGGTGGGGGCATTCCTCCACATCTAGTCTGCCAGGGTAGGCAGGTCCTCTCTCACTGAGGCCAGACAGAGCAGCCCTGTTAGGGAATGGATATCATAGTCAGGCTACAGCTCTAGGGAGAGCCTTTTTAAGTTTTTAAGACTGTAAAACTATGTTGTCATTTGACCTTCCACCAAAATACATTATTTAGATATGCTTTGAAGTAATAAGCATAATTTTGTGAGTAGTAAGATGTACTTACTGCTGTCTTATAGATGATTTTAATTTGTCCTATAATTTATAAACATTGATATGAACAAAACTTAAAGCTTTTTTTTTCTTTTTATCATCCAGAATCATGACAATTTATATTAACATTTAGCTTAATTCTTCTTTTTCAATTACAGAATATTTGAAAGTTAGGTCACATGATCCAGAAGAAGCCATTCGTCATGATGTCATTGTTACTATAATAACAGCTGCCAAAAGAGACCTTGCCTTAGTCAATGATCAGTTGCTTGGTTTTGTCAGGGAAAGGACACTGGATAAGCGGGTAAGATCTGGGGGCTTTGCTCTTCATAACTTTCTATGTTCAAATTGTTGTGCAAGCCTGGTATTATTATATAATAGCAGTTGCAGCTGGTGGATACCGGAATAACACCAAATATAGAACTCCTCGTTTGTATGTTTCAGGCACACATACGTAGCTCTGGCTGTCCTTTAACTTCCTGTGTAGAACAGGCTGGCTGCCGACTCACAGAGCTCTGCCTGCCTCCATAGACATCCTCCTTACTTTACGAATAAAAATGTTGGATTATCAATCTTTTTTCTTATTTTGGAAGTGGATTTTTCTTATAGCATTTCTATATAAAGAAAAATAGGTAGATGAAATAGTTTGATTTTTTTATTCTGCACATTTTAGTTTGCAAAAGGCAATCATTGATTATATACATTTACTTGTATTTTGTATAACAGCTAGATCTGTCATACATTCAGATATTCTTTTGAATATCATACTTTTGAAGAAAGTACTGTTTCTATAATGTTTGCTTCAGCTAAGGGCTGAAATGGCTTTGTGGCTAGTTACCTTATTTTGCTGTTTCTGTCACTGGATACAGTTAGAAACATGAGTTGATAAGGAAAGGTAATGTTTCGAATCATTACAGTAATTACTAAAGGAGAGGTGAATCAGCCTTAAGCAAAAGAGCCAGACTTTTTTTTTTTTTTTTTTTTTTTTTTTATGTGCATTGGTGTTGTGCCTGCATATATGTATATGTGAGAGTATTGGTCCCTCAGCAGTGGAGTTACAGTGTGAGCTGCTTTATGGGTTCCGGAAGAGCAGCCAGCACTCTTAACCCCTAAGTCACCTCTCCAGCCCTGAGCCCGACTTGTTTTTAACAATTGCTTTACTTGTTCATTTGACATTGTTGACAACTACTGTTTCCTAGAAATGCATACTATTGATGTAACTTCAGGGCTTACCAGTATGTTTAGACACACTGCCAGAGGCGCTCTTTATTTTCTTAGTTTTAAAATAGTTTTGTGGCAGGTGTTGAAAAAGGAAAAGGACACTACTAACTTGTTTAACAGTGTCAGTAATTAAAATTTCTGAGGTGGTGCTGGAGAGATGCCTCAGTGGTTAACAGCATTGACTGCTCTTCCAGAGGTCCTGAGTTCAATTCCCAGCAGCCACATGGTGGCTCACTGTAATGGGATCCAGTGCCCTCTTCTGGGTGTGCCTGAAGACTGCTGCAGTGTACTCACATAAATCTTTTAAAAAAAATTTCTGAGGTGTTTTTTGGTTTTTGTCTCAATTTAAACTCCCATGTAGTGGTGAGTTGGAATTACTAAGTCTACTTACTCTTCCCCTTCAACTTGATACTGCCTGTTAAGGCAGTGGATGGTTTGAGGAAAACACTGCACTTACTAATGCCTATCTCACAGTTGCAAAAAAAAAAAAAAACCTTGAATATATTATTTTTTTCCCTGCATGGTTTGGTCATATAATTTATTATATATTTTTAGTTCAGCATTTTAGTCTATTTGTTTAGTTTTTGTGGTATTTTAACCACTTTTTATTCAGGAAGATAGGGATACAGGGTTTAATATTAGATTTCATTGTTCATATTTCTGAGTTCATTCTACACACTGAGTAGTCTAAAAAAATGATTCAAAAACTTTAAAGAAAGTACTGACTTAAATCAGTTAGAATATTTTTATTCTCTCTCCCTTTTCAAGACAAACATTTCTCCTCTTTTTTGTTTATTTGTTTGTTTGTTTTTGAGACATGGTCTTACACATATCCCTGGCTGGCCTGGAGCTTTCTGTTGACTAGGCTGGCTTCAAACCTACAGACACCAGTCTGCCCCTGTCCCCTGAATATTGGAATTGAAGGTATTCACTACTATGTCCCTCTCACCCTCCAGGCCCTGCGCTTCCCCCCCCCCCCCACAGTGTCTTGGGGCTGGAGAGATGGCTCAGTGTTTAAGAGCATTGGTTGCTCTTCCAGAAGTTCTGCATTCAGTTTCCAGCACCCACATGTCAGCTCCTAAACTGTCTATGACTGTAGTCCTCTGGAATCTGATGCCTTTTATCTGTGTTCAGATGTATATGCAGAACAAGCACTCATGTAGGTACATAAATAAAGACGGTCCTTTATAGCCCAGGCTAGCTTCCAACTTACTATCATAGATAAAGATGTCCTAGAACTTGTGATTCTCCTGTCTGTATTCCCCAGGTGCTGAATCCAGTGTGCAATGCTGGGGATCCGATGTAGGGTTCTGTGCGTGCTAGGCAGGCAGGCAGGCACTCTTCTAATCAAGCTACTTTTCCCAGGCCCTGAATAACATTTTTATTGTAGAATTTTATTCATCATTATTGGTGTGTGTGAGTGTGTGTGTATGTAATGTGTGCACGTGAAGTCTGAAGATTCATGTACGTCCTAGGATTAGGTCACCAGGTTTGGCAGCAAGTGCCTTTACTTGTTGAACCAACTCACCAGTCCCATTATTTTTAAGTCTGCATAGTAAGGAAGTTTTACTTAAGATATACAAAAAGGTTCTCATCAACTTTGTTTTTCCAGAATTCTTGGTACTGAACTTTGTTATTATTCGCAGTATAGTAAATGGTATATAATTAACTAAAGCACTGTAGCCTTTATACAGAGCAAATTATATACTTATAATTTTCATTTGTGCCTTGTATTCATATCAATATCTATTTAAAGAATTGAATGAAATCTGTGGTATGCTTTGTTTAAGCGGAGCTAAAGAGTTGTAGGTCATTCGCAGTGTGGCACTGAAGGGTGTAAAGTAGTCGCTGTCCTACCAGAACTAGGGGCAGAATGCTCAGTGAAGCAGTTTGGCAAAGCTGCTTACGAGAAGGTGAGTGTGCGGCCATGCATGACACAGTGACTACTGCCCAGTGCAGTGTCTTGCCCCTCTCATAAGTGCTATATTTTCTAGTGGCGAGTAAGAAAAGAAGCCATGATGGGTCTGGCTCAGCTCTATAAGAAATACTGTCTTCATGGTGAAGCAGGAAAGGAAGCTGCAGAGAAAGTCAGCTGGATAAAGGACAAACTCCTGCACATCTACTATCAGAATAGCATTGACGACAAGTGAGTCAGTATTTTGTCAAAATTGCTTTTCATTTTTAAATAGAAATAAACATAGTTTATTTCTAAATATAGAAATAATTTTTGTATACAGAGGGTACTTATGTATGATTCTTTGCAAGATTGTAAAGTAGTATAACAGTTGTGAAATAAACATGGACTTGAAAGTAAGGCAGAATGATTTGTCTCCTGTCATTTTTATTTATGTGTATTTCAGCTTCATAAAATGAGGAGTGATAATGCCTTACTCCTGGGATAGTCATGTGTACATAGGTATTAAGTGTCTAGCACTCATGCCCAGTGTCTGAGTAAACCACTGTGTGGTAACCCCTCTCATCATTGGGATTTGTTTGCTTGTTTGTTTGTTTTAACAATACTGTTATAACCAGTAGAGAAATTGTTCTCATTTTCTTAATGCTACTTATTATTCTGTTTTTTAGTATGCCGATACCTGTTTTTTTCTTTTTTTGTAAAATATTTTGCAGTGTTTTGTGGGATTAGAGAAATTGATTGATATATCACTAAATATGTATTGAATTGGTTAATGGAAGGTTCTTGTTTTTTTTGTTTGTTTGTTTGTTTTTGTTTTGTTTTGTTTTTATTCTGGCTTTTGTAAAATACTTGGTAATGTTTTGTTGAATTAGAGTGATGACTTCTATATTACTGCATAGATATATTAGTTAATGAAGAGCTCTTGTGTGCTTTTTATTCTAGTGATAATGAATAATAGGAATTTTGGCTGGGGAGAAAAGTGAGGTGTGCACTTTTTCAGGAAGTAATGGTGGGAAATCCTATTTTTACTACATGCAGCGTGGGAAAGGAGTTGAATCAGTCAGAGGAAGTTGCTAGGTTTCTTGGGAATTAGCTATCTTTTGTGTTATAGCTTTCTGTGTAGTGATAACTTAAAATCTATAGTTTCGGCCTTCAGAAGATTAGCTGGGGCAGCCAATCACCTGCATTTAAGAATGACATTTAAGAAAGCAGGTTGTGTTGGTACTCACCTGTAATCCCAGCACTTTAGAGGCTCAAGCAGAAGTTCAAGGCAAGCTTGCTGTGTACATTAGCAAGTTTGAGACCAGCTTTGGGTACACGAGACTTGGTCTCCTAAAACAAGACAAAACAAAAACCCCACCAGTCTCTCCCTCCCCAAAAACTGACAGAAAGAATAAGCAGGACCAGTGCTCACACCTACAATCCCAGCACTAAGAAGGTCTGAGGCAGTAGGAGCTCCATGCATTCAAAGCCAATCTTGCTACAGTGTGAGATAACATTCAGGCATTCTAGAACAAATGTTTTATCACGTATGATGAAATAAACCATACCATTCGTAACATAATTATTGCTGTATAGCCACTTTATACAAAATGGTTAAATTCATTTCACCTCTTAAATAGTGTAATTGTTTTTGTGTGTTTGTTCATAGACTGTTGGTAGAGAAAATCTTTGCTCAGTATCTTGTTCCCCATAACCTGGAAACAGAAGAGAGAATGAAATGCTTATATTATTTGTATGCTAGCTTGGATCCAAATGCTGTAAAGTAAGTTACCTTTTAATGCTTCATATATTTATTTCCTAGCTGGGTTTGTTTGTTTATTAACTTTTTATTGGATCTTTATGAATTTCACGTCATGCACCCCAATCCCACTTAATCTCCTCCACTCCTAGTACCTGCTTTCTACCCTTGCAACTTCCCCTTCAACAAAGAAAAAAAATCTTGTGGAAGCTGTAGTGTGTAACAGTGTGGCCCAACGTGTCCCCTTTGTTTACACTTGTACATTTGCAGATTGATGTTCATTGCAGTAATTTATTGGTCTGGTATGAGGCCTCTAGCTTCTGCTATTCTAGCAATACTGGATCCTCACTGACACTCTTCTCAGATATCCTGTCGTTGCCTGTGTCATGGAGATCCTGTAGTTTTGGATCTGTAGGACCGGCCCCTTCATGCACTCCAGCAATTCATTGGTCTAGTTAGGGGTGGGTCAACTCAAAGTCTTGGATCTGAGCCTCAAAGATAATCTGAGTTGGCCAGTCAGATGGCTCTCCTACTCTTGTGCCCTTGGTCTGGCTCACCAGCAGCCACAACTACCAAGGCCAGCTGTACTCTGCTTCACAAGTGAGGTGACGTCTGAATGTGTTCCAATCACCTGTTCACACACACTTTTGGTAATGGTGTTAGTAAAAAGTTTCAGGTATTCAACCAATCACTGTGTCAAAATTGATGTGTATAGACTTGGTTACTTAGTCTAATCCTAACTTAGATATGCAAGATCTTGACTGAAAAGACACACACAAATGGACTAGGATGTCTGGCTTGATGGCACATACCATTAGTCCTAGCACTCAGGAGGCTAGGTGAATCTCTGAGCTCAAAGCTAGTCTGATCTGTATATCAAGTTCCAGAGCAGCCATAGTTCTGTAGAGAGACCATGTCTCAGAAAACTAAACAAAAACAATTTTTTTTTTAAATCGTGATCACATGATTTCCTTTCTTTTCCTCCCTCCAACCTCTCATGTATCATACCTTCCTTGTTCCCTCTTGACTTCATGGTCTCTTTTTATTTACTTCTTATTGGGGGTGGTATGTGCACATGCACACATGTGCTTAGATAGACAAATACATCTGAGTCTTGTGAGTGTTATTTATATGCATATGGTTTTAGAGCTAACCAGTTGGTGTTAGATAATGAATTTAGGGGCTCATCCCTAGGGAAGACTATTTCTCTCCTCTCAGCTGTTCCCTAGTTGCATATAGTTTGTCTAGGTTTTGGGCCTCATGAGATTTTTTTCTCTTCCGTGTTAGCATGTCTATTGATATTGTCCTTGTTCGGGTCTTATTAGCCATCCATAGTAATTAAGGTATAGTTTTCCTCCCCTTTCTAAGAGATAGAGTCTCACAAGATTTTCTGGTCATCTGCTCCCTTGTTTGTGAGGGTCCCTAAGTCTTAGTTGACTTCACTGTGTTATAGTTGTGTGAATTAGGGGTGATTGTCACAGTCACTTGTCCTTTGCATTTTGATTGTTGTTATTTTCATCTGTTGACAAGAGAAGCTTCTTTGATGAAAAATAATTAGTAATTGTACTGGTTTAATATAATAAATGGTGTTAGGTTCATCTCTAAGGTTCATAATCGCCCTAGCCCTGGGTATTGGCTAGGTTTCTAATACTGGGCATGATTGTCCCTCCTGTTGCAGGGCGTTGATAATTAGAATGGTAGCAACCAAGGTATGGGTGAATCTGTTACTCCCTTGGGGTTATTGTGCTGTGCTGGTTGTGGTTCCTAGTTCCTAGGCACCAGAGCTGGGCAGTGCTGTTAGTGGCTTCCTTTACTTGGAAGGGTATATAGCCCTTTTTGGTACTGTGAAAGCTAGTCCTTAGGGAGGAAGCTTCCTGCTGACTTAAAGAATTCTGCATCCTTCATAGCTCTGATTTTCTGGCATTCAATAATCCTTAGTCATTTATTTATCTATAATATACTCCCAATTTCTATATGCTTCCTACTTAAACTCTCTACCAGGCTTTAATACTTTTCATTTTCCTGTGTATTTGTACGCTTGGACATTTTACCTTTCATTAGACCAGAACCCTAACTCTTTTTATTTAGGATTAAATATCCTCTCAGTCAAATATTTACCTCCCTGGGAAGATTGCATTGCTCCTTTGGAACTTAAACATTCTTTCTCAGTGATAAAATACCCTCCTAATATGCTTAAAATTCCAGATTTTATTACCAGCATTACAAAAAAAAAATTAATTCCTATTATGATAATTCTTATATTAAACTTCCTTAAGTTCTAATAAACTGTTGTTTAAATTTTCATGTATGAATATAGAAAGAGCACACATAAGGAAATGCATAAAGCCAGGTAGTGGCGCACGCCTCTAATCCCAGCCCTTGGGAGGCAGACGCAGGTGGATTTCTGAGTTAGTGCCCAGCCTGGTCTACAGAGGGAGTTCCAGGACAGCCAGGGCTACACAGAGAAACCCTGTCTCAAACAAACAAAATTTCAAAAAGTTGAACAGTTTGTAGTGTTGTTAAGTAATGTTCTTTTTCATGTTTATACCTGTATATAGAGCTCTCAATGAGATGTGGAAGTGTCAGAACATGCTTCGGAGTCACGTGCGTGAACTGTTGGATTTACACAAACAGCCTACAGTAGGTTTATGGTTTTTATTTCATAGATTGCAAATTGATATTTAATTTTTCTGTAGAACAATGTAATTAAAATATCTCAAGGTTTTTTAATTTTCAAATGTCAATAAAGCTGTTTTCAGAGCTGAATTGTCTTTTTTGTTAGTTTCTCAAGCATTTCTTGTTTGTTTGATTGTTTTTTTGGTTTTTTAGCTCAAGCTGATCTAGAAATCACTGTTACCCAAGTTAGCTGCAAACTCCCCGACAGCCTTCCTTTCTCAGCATTTGCTAGGTGGGATTTTAGTCATATGTATTAGTTACTTTCCTTGCTATGGTGGCAGAATACCTGACAAGATCCAAAGAACTTAAGGAAGGAGGTTGTGATTGGCTCACAGTTTTAGGGTACAGTCCACCACAGCAGGCAGGCGAGGTAGCGAGAGCTTAAACCACTTTGTTGGTCATGCAGCCGGCTAACTGAATTTCTGGCTTCAAGCAACACGCCTACCTCAGATGAGATGACAGGCACATGCTGCCACACTTGCTACTGAGCTTTTCAGTGCTCTCCTGCTGCCGTCACTTCTTTTTTATCTTAACATTTGTTGCTTTCCATTGTTCTTTGCTAGTCTTCTGATAATTTGTTTTTGTCTCTGTCTCTGTCTCTTTCTCTCTCTCTCTCTCTCTGTCACACAGACACACACAGAGGCAGGGGGAAGGTGGTTAACCATTTTCTAGTGAGATTATGGTGAATTTATTTAAAGTTAAGGAACACATTGTACAGTGTGAGTATTTCTCTTAGAGAAATTTATTAATACAAATGACTAGTTCTTTATGTTTTAAATTTTAGTCGGAGGCTAACTGTTCTGCCATGTTTGGGAAACTGATGACCATAGCAAGTAAGTATGTTTGTGAGCATGTTATAAATATCAAAACAGGTCTTTTCATATTTATTTTATGTGTATGACTGTTTTGCCTGTATGTACATATGTATGATGTGTTTGTCCAGTTTCCTGGAACTGGAGTTACTTACAGATGCTTGTAGGCCAACATGAGGTGCTAGGAAATCAAACCTGGGTCTTTTCCAAGAGCAACAAGTGCTCTTACCTGCTGAGCCATCTCTCTAGACCACCCAAAATAGGTTATTAATCTAGCCAGTGATACTCTGGTATCATGGAATGGTAACAATAATCCTTAATTTTGTTGATGAGTACCATTTGTCAGATTTTCTCTTAATGGCTCATCAATATTTATTTACTTTTTTAATGTATTTTTTAAATTTTACTTTGTTTTTATTTTTAATTACGTATAAGCATGTGTGTCTGTGTATAGGTACATGTCCCTGCAGGGCCCAGACATGTCAGGTCCCCCTGGAGTTGTTGTTATAGGCAGTTGTGAATTTTTTGACAGGGGTACTATAGGTCCTTTGCAGTAGTAGGAAGCATTCTTTACTGCTGAGCCATCTCTCCAGCCATTTGCCAGTGTTTTAAAGACAGTTATAATGTAGTTATCTTTTTTGTCTAATATTTATTTTCTCCATTTCATAGAGAATTTGCCTGACCCTGGGAAAGCACAAGATTTTGTAAAGAAATTTAACCAGGTTCTTGGTGATGATGAGAAACTAAGGTCTCAGTTGGAACTGTTAATCAGCCCAACCTGTTCGTGCAAGCAAGCTGACGTTTGTGTGGTTAGTGAATCAGGATTTTTATATTTCTTTAATAACTTTCATAAATCTGCATCTTATTGCATATATTTTTGTGTGTGACTATTAACTGTGGGGTAGATGCTAAATTATTTAGAGCTATATACAAATGGAACTAATTTCTTCGTTACCTAACACTCTTCAGCCATATTCCAAGGGGAAGAAAAAAATGAGATGTGAGCCAGAGATATTGTTCCTAGGAAATGACCAAGATAAAATACTTTTTATTTAATGTATGTTTCTTTACTTAAGAAATGGAAAGAATTCAAAATGTTTTGTGTGCATGCATTTTCTTTTTTCGTCTCTGAGCATAGAAACAAAACCTGATAATAATTTACTTGTATTTTGTCATCCCATTTGAAAGAAGTAAATTCCTGGGTAGATTTCTGTCTTCTTGACACCCCCACACCCCCTCCCCTTTTTAAGGAAGCCAGGATCATTACAGAATGGGGGGGGGAGGGCTCATTTTGTTCCTGTCTTCAGCATTTATGTTCTTATGCAGTTGTGACATACTGGACTAAGACTAGGCTTAAACACGAATACAAAGTACACGTTTTGGTTATTTACTTTTTACCTTTGTTCAGAAAAGGATTACAGTTGATAATTTAAATATGAATGAGGGATTAAAGGTTATAATAGATGTTCTTACAGAATGGTCTGGGAACATAAAACAGTCCTACTCACTGTGGAGAATAAGTAAATAATTGTAAATGTTAACGATAAACCCAGGTGTTTGTAATTAAAATATCCTGGAATGGATTCAGCGAGCAAGAAATATATGCAATCAATGCTGCTAGCTTTATGAATCACAAAGTTGGACCTAAATACTACTTCGTACTGAAAAAGAGCGTCACAATTAGGCATGGTATTTCTTGTCTGCAATCTCAGCCTTCAGGAGGCAAGGGCAAGAAAATTACTGTGAGTCCATGACCAGTCTGCAATCAATAGGGAGATTCTATTTGTTTCTTTGCTTGTCTGCTGTTAGTAAATAAATGAATCACCCAATCAAATAGCTTGGTAGATAAAGGTACTTCCTATGATTCTTAAAGAGTTGGATCCTGTACCCATGTGGTGAAAGGAGAAAACAGAATTCCTTAAATTATCCTCCGATGTTCACAAACCCTCCATGGCATGTATATGTATGTGTGTGTGTATACACACACACATACACACACACACACACACACACATACATACATACATACATACATACACCCACACAAAATAAATAAATGTAATTTGGGTTTCTTTTTGTTGTTGTTGTTTGTTTGTTTTTGTTTTTTTGTTTTGTTTTGTTGTTGTTGTTTTTCGAGACAGTTTCTCTGTGTAGCCCTGGCTGTCCTGGAACTCACTCTGGGACTAAAGGTGTGCGCCACCACTGTCCAGCAAATAAATGTGATTTTAAGTGTGCTCTTAGTTCCTGCTTTTCTCACCTTTCTATTAATAAGCACAGTATAACTTGTATGTATTATTTAAATTACCTATGTTCTTTTATATAAAATATAATTTACAAGACTTTGTAAATTGAAGGGGGGTTGGTACATTGTGCTTATGTAGGTCTGAAAAAAAAAAGAGAAAAGAAAGAAAGAAGAGAGTCGTCATAGGCCGGCATCTAAATGGAACACCACCATCGTGTCAGGAATGGCTATTGCATGTCTAGTTTCTAAGAATGAACAGTTCTGTGTAAACTAGAAGAAATCAGGTTCAGTGCTGTTTTCAGTGGCAAGCTTCAACCTGAGTTCAAAACTAAAACCTACAGTGGAAGGAGAGAACTGCCGGGTGAAAGCTGTTCTCCACAAAGAAGTCATGGAATGCATGCACCCACATAAAACACACCCAAGTTAAAAACTAGAAGATAAGTGTATGTAGTCTGTGACTTGTGATTGGAAATCTGAGATATGGACCTGATTGATAATATTAACACTGATAAGTCACCTAGAAGGTCTAGAAAGAAATAAGAGATTTCCATCAAGAATACCATTCTTTCCCAAGGTTAGTTGGTATAGTACTGCCATCTTTGAGCTTAAATAGAGATAATTAAACTGCTGAGCCATCTCATCATTCCAGCCTCTCATTTTTCTTTTATAGAGATAAATAGCTCTGATACTGTCCTCTGAATTATGGGGATTACGCTCGTGTGCACACACACATATACGCATACACATATTAGCACATGTTAAGAATAACATACTAAGAATGTGCTTTTCAGGGAAATTAACTGAAAGAAAACCCAATATTCTATTAAATTATAAAATAATAAAGCTATTTGTTCATACTCGTAAATAAAATTTTTTTCAATAAAGCATTATGTTATTAAACTAAATAAAAGTTCTATAGGAGAAGTGTAAAGCAAATAACAGAAGTTGTTTAAAACCACTTATCCCCTTTCTGTTCTCTACTGTCTGGATTTTACAATAAATGCTTACTATGTATGTTTTAATCAGTGCCTAAAACAGACATTGTTTTCACTTTTCCTGGGTTTTGAATTTTTCAGTGATTGCTCCTTCTATAGTTATTCTAATTGTGAAAAATACTGAAGGTATAAAACTCAACTGTAAAAACTTTTTCTTTTATAGAGGGAAATAGCTCGGAAACTTGCAAATCCTAAGCAGCCAACCAACCCTTTTCTAGAGATGGTCAAATTTCTTTTGGAAAGAATTGCTCCTGTGCACATCGATTCCGAAGCCATAAGGTAAGGTAGGAAGTGTATGCAGAATAAAGAGATGCTCACTCAAAGTGCATGGTTGGGAGGAAAGTGCTGGACCACAGAGATCTGGAAACCATCCTTTAAAGCTCTCTTTAATGGCAGAGGGTACCTGCCATTCTAATAGAAGGCTGGGCATTGCAGGATTATAAAGAGTACTTTCGTTTAGATTTATTCTGTATATGCTAATTTGAAAAATCTGCAGTACCCTTAACACCAAAAAAGAGAAAGTTGTAGCTTTGTATGATATTTACTAAGAGCTGAGTTTTCTTGAGCATTTACTAGTCACATGATATTCTGTTATCTCTTCTGTCGCTTTTCAGTTGTTGGGCGAGAACAGAATGGCATATTGCAAAAGCGGACTTGTCTTTTTAAAACAACCCTGACATTTTATTTCTAATGATTTAATATTGTAAATTTCTGGGGATGATTTTTGTCTTGTAGTGATAATTGTTTTTCTTGTTGGAATACTTTGTGTAGCACTCACTGATTTTTAATCCAACTAGATTCAGATTTGGAGACCTAGTTCAGTACTTACCACCCACCTAGAAGTCACAGGTCATGTCACCTGTGTGAATCACTACTATGGTTATATGAGAAGGCACGTTGTACTAGTGTTCAACATTACCCTAACTGAAGACCATTGTTTGGCAAGTTAGAAAATGCAATTTCTTTTTTAGTTTAAAAGTTTCAAGACCAGGTTATTTACAACATTTTTTCCCCTGAAGTCATTCTCTTTGTCTTCTAGACAGGCAGCTACCATCTTCTCACTATGTCTGCAAATGATCTTTCCTCTGCATGCCCAGGATAAATCTGTGTCCTACTCTTTTTAAGAAAATAGTGCTCCTCCCAGATTAGGCTTATCCATCCATAGGATCTAACCTTGCATAATTATTCCTTATTACCCTGTCTCCAGATATAGTCACATTTTGAGGCACTGGTGGCTAGAATCTGTGAATTACTGAGCAACAGGTCAGCTTATAACATGACTCTTACGACTTTTAAGTTAAGGTTTCCTGATCCAGTTTTCTACTTTGCAAATTAAAACACAAAGAAAACCAATAAATTTTGGGTCACAACATGTTTATTTATAGTTAGTTTCAAAAACATAGGCATATTTTTTTCTTGTCAGTAATCTTTGGTTTGTACCATTTACTTTCTACCTCCCGTCCTTTTTTTGCAGCTGAGTGTATGTGCAGTGATAAGCACACATATGTGTGCTGGAGATTTAATTCAGGATCTTTTGAATGCTAAGTGCATGTTCTTATCAATCAGGTCACCCCTGCATCTGTAGCATCACATTAGTGGGTTAGATTAAAGATACCATATAGTAGAGATAGGAACTCTTGGACTGGAGAGATGGCTCAGTGGTTAAACGTACTGACTGCTCTTCCAGAGTTCTTGAGTTCAGTTCCCAGCAACCACATGGTGGCTCACAACCATCTGTAATGGGATCTGGTGCCCTCTTCTGCTGTGTCTGAAGACAGCAACAGTGTACTCACATACATGAAATGAATAAGTATATCTTAAAAAAAAGAAGTAGGAACTATTGAATGTGCATATTAACTTTAAAAGGGATATGCTGAGACATCAAGGACTTTCATAGGGGTTCATCATGTCAGCAACTTACTGTTGTTTGATTCCTGGTGTTCAAACTCTTCTGAAATCTCATCATGAGTCATTTGATCTCAAAGAACATCTTGGTTAATATTTCTACCAGACTATAATTTTGTAAGAATGTCAGTGTTTTTTAATTTTCATGAGAAAACCATGTTGTATATCTTGGAGTAGTGGGCTTTAATCTCAGCACTTTTAAAGTAGAGGCAAATGGATATTTTAGTTTATGGCCAACCTGATGTACATAGTGATATCCAGGCCAATCTGGGGATACATGGGGAAATCCTGTTTCACAAAAAAGTAAAAACCATATTTCTTATATTTATCCAAATCTTCACAAAATACTATATTATAAATAAAGTTTTATTTTTTTAACTTAGTGGCTTTGTGTAAAGTACATTGTATACTTAGTAAAGAATAAGTTACATAACTAGAACCGTGTGTGGGCGTGTTATAGAAGACTTCAGAAATAAGCTATGTGTCTGTGAGTGTTAAGAGGAAGTAGAAATTACTGGGATTAGCTAAGTGAGGACTACTGGGGATAAAGTCCAGGTCACTGGGCTTGAGTCTAGGTTTCGTAGGCTTCAGTTTACCACTCTAAATATCATCCATATTAAATAATACATAAAACATAATTTAACATGTATCATGTATATAATATGCTGGTTAATATTTATAGCTGTTTTAGGAGAAAATAGCAAACAAAGAAAAAGGGAGAAAGAAATTAAGAAATATTTAGATAGGCCAGAGCTATAACTGAGTAGTAGAATTTGTGTGTGTGTGTGTGTGTCTGTCTGTCTGTCTGTCTGAGAGGGAGAGGTGGAGGGAAGGAGGGAGATATTGAGCATGTACTGTCCTTGCAGAGGGCCCATGTTTAGTTCCTAGTACCCATATCAGGCTGCTGATAATCACCTGAAACTCTTCCTGTAGGACATTTAATATTGTCTTGTGCACTCTGCTGCCACCATGTATACACACAACAAATAAAACCAATCTTTAAAGAAAGAGAGAAAAGAGCCCTTTCAGAGTGACTCTCAGTGAAGCCAAGCTACCTGAAAAGTTTAGACCAACTGAGTCACTTAGGAAAGACTTTCTCCAGCCAGGCGGTGGTTGTGCACGCCTTTAATCCCAGCACTTGGGAGGCAGAGGCAGGTGGATTTCTGAGTTCGAGGCCAGCCTGGTCTACAGAGTGAGTTCCAGGACAGCCAGGACTACACAGAGAAACCCTGTCTCGAAAAACCAAACTGAAAAAAATAAATAAATAAATAAAATAAGAAAGAAAAGAAACCAAAAGGTGGAGGACTCACAGGATACCTGCAAGTTAAATACATCTTAAAAGATAGCATAGGAAAGAAGGGGAAAGCAACATGGCTAGTGCAGTTTCTCTGGGACACTGAAGGTGACTCTAGGGTTCTGCTGATTATGAAGTCTCAGGACTTGCTCCCCAGTACAAGCTGCAGCATGCCACACAAGAGGTTGAATTTGAGCACAGAAGACTGCAGAGCCTTGGTCCCCCTCAGCTAAACTGAAGTTTGAGGAATATGTGGTATAAATATTTTTTCATAATTCTAATTGCTTTAGGAGATAGGTTTATGTGAGACAGTAAACACAGACACCTTCAAGTAAAGGAAAGTGAGGTGGTCTTGAGCCAACTGACATCAGTGCTTGGAACCAAACCTGAATTTTCTACAGGCATGGCAGTATGTGACACCATTCCCTGAGCCATCTCTCCACACTCTCATGATTTTATTTATTTATTTTTTTGTAGTTCATGTTGGCCTTTTGAGCTTATATTTTTCATCCTTCATCTTCCCAAGTGCTAATATTGCAATTGTCTATCACAATTTTTTTTTAATCCTTTATGATAACATATGTCTGCGATCCAGGTCTTAGCATGTAGAGTCCAGATTATCCTCTGCTACACATTGAGTTTAAAGCCAGTTTAAGGGCTGTGTCTCAGCAACAACAGAGGTTTTTGATTTTCACAAGTAGTATATGTTAAACTCAGATTGATGATGAGTAAGAATGAATGAAAGGAGAGTGGGCAATATACAAAGACCCTGTCCTCTAAACAAATCCTGATAATTTGAAGAAATAATGTCAAGAAAGGAGAAAATGTTTCTCACCCCCCCCCCCACACACATATCTGACCCTGCTTTATGAGACCGCATTTTGCAGTGTAACCCTAGCTGAATTGGTATTCTCAATGTATTTCACACTGGCCTTGAACTCATGACAATCCTTCCACTTTAGCCTCAGCTATATCAGAATTACAGGCGTGTACCACCACACCCAGTTGTGTGGCATAGAGTATCAAACCCAGAACTTGACAAGCTAGGCAGCCCTTCTGCCTACAAACTACATTCACAGTCTCATCTGTTTTTGTTTTAAATGCTATCTGTTTAGCCAGGGAAAGTAACTGGATCCCTGTAATTGTAGTCCTGGGAAGTCCTGCCACTCGAGAACTGAGTCAAACAGACCAAGAGAAGTCAGCCTGTGATACATCTGAAACACAGCTTGTCTCAGAAACAAAAAAGTCAGTTCTGTTAGGTAGTTTGATCTTATTGGTTATATAATGTTCTGTGGTAGTAAATATATTGAAAAGATAACTGGTTTCTTACAGTACACAGTTTCTAATTGCATGTTTGTAAATAAGCATGTTTCTGATTAATTTGTTCTGTTAATAATTTCTTAGGATGGAATTACTGATTCTATAGATTAATTTGTTAGTGCAATTAATACTACTTTCCTAGTATATGTTCACTGCAAAGTCTTTGGATTACACTTATTCATTGGGTGTGTATACACACACGCGCACGCACAGCACAGCACAGCACAGCACAGCACAGCACAGCACAGCACAGC
>JADRCG010010310.1:4330267-4346963 GCA_019844195.1 Rhabdomys dilectus
GCACAGCACAGCACAGCACAGCACAGCACAGCACAGCACAGCACAGCACAGCACAGCACAGCACAGCACAGCACATTCTTGGAGGTTATTAGGAATCCTTGCCTTCTGTTATGTCAGTTCCGGGAGTCAAATGCAGTGCATCAAGATTGGCAGCAAGCACCTTTATCCACTGAACCATCTTGCCTGCCCCCTTACTATCTGAATTTTGTTCTAAATGCCCATTTGCCCAACTTTTAACTATTTTTATATTTTTTTTATTAAAATATAGTATAGTCTCTTTATATGTGAAAATTATTTATATGTGTAAATATTAGAAGAGCTAATATTAATATTACAGTATATTATTTAACTGACTTTTTTTAAGTCAAATTGTTATTACTATAACACTTTAAGTTTTGGGGAAGGGTAACATAAAAGTTCTTTGACTATGGTCTTTTTAGAGTCTCTGTTTATCATATTTTAGTTGGGATACATTACTAACTTAAGTAGTCTTACTAACTCAACTTCCATTTCTTCATTTACTAGTGCACTAGTGAAACTGATGAATAAGTCAATAGAAGGGACGGCCGATGATGAGGAGGAGGGTGTCAGTCCAGACTCAGCCATCCGCTCAGGACTTGAGCTTCTTAAGGTACTTCTTTTTGATAATTTTATCTCCATTAACTTCCAAAGATAAATAAGGGCATTCCCTTTAGGATGTGCATGAGGAGGCTTATTTTATGTTTGATTATTCAAAGATTAAAATTTTCCAGTAGGAATCACATTTATTTATTTATTTATTTATTTATTTATTTATTTATTTATTTATTTAAACAAACAAGAGTCTCATTCTATAGCCCAGACTGGCATGAAACTCTCATCTATCCTTCTGCCTTGTAGCCTGCCACATACTATGTTTACAGATGTCTGATAACATGCTTTGCTAGAAATTGAATTTTACAAAAATAACTTGTATCATAATGTAATTACTTTACATCATACAGTAGCATTTAAACATTTTTTTGTTATTATCTTTTGTATTCCTGTTATACTTGTGACCATGTATGCTAAATAATCCAATCTTATTTTTCAAAGAAATTGTATCTGAGACAGTTGACTAACATGTTATATGGTATCATCTTTATAAATGGGACATTTCAAAGCTATTCATGATCTTCATAAATGCAAATGTGCAAATGAATTCAAATTACCTATAAATAAGAGCAAGGTGTGACTCAAGACTTTGTGGTATTACCACAGGGAAAGGTTGCTTTCAGGAGTAGGGAAGCAAAGTGTGGTCCGTAGTTGCAGAGTGCCGTGGGAGCCCTTGTCCAACTGAAACACTGGATGGAACGCTCCTTGAATTGAATACAAAGAGAAATTGAGACAAAAGTGCATTGAAATCACAGTAAGGCAAACTGAAGAAGAGATTAAGTAGTGCTAGAGAGAGTATTTACAAAAGAGAGGGCTCAGCAGTTAAGAGTACTTACTGATTGTTCTTCCAGAGAACCCAGGTTCAATTTCCAGCACCTGCATGTCAGCTCACCACTGTATCGCCAGCTCTAGAGGATCCAGCATCCTTACACACATCCATGGAGGCAACACCAATACACATAAGATTAAAAATAAATATGTAATTAAAAAACATTCTTTATTCTATGTTCAGTAAAAGCCAAGAGATGATCAGAAGATTAGGGGAAAAAATAGCATATCAGCTATCTTAGGAAAGAGATTGGAGCGCTCCATACAGGATTCTTGTTAAGTCTCTTGAGTATAAGTAACTGCAATGGTGGCTAAAATGTAATTTATATTCCAAGTGTTGAAACTAGCCTTTGTACACCAGATCTTTACATTTTATTTATTGAAAGAAATCTCCTTTTTAAATAGATTAGAGCTGTTGTCTCTACTCCTAAAGGTGTATCTATTCCTCCAGGTTCTGTCTTTCACACATCCTACCTCGTTCCACTCTGCAGAGACATATGAGTCCTTGTTACAGTGCCTAAGAATGGAGGATGACAAGGTAGCAGAAGCTGCAATACAAATTTTTAGAAATACAGGCCACAAAATAGAAACTGACCTTCCCCAGATACGGTCGTGAGTATTTTTTTTTAAACATGGTAAACATAAAGGTTTCTGTGTGTGGGGGTGATAAAATCATAATTTCTCTGTCTCCTGTCCCATCTTACCACAGTTAGGATAGATGCAGTGGACAAACTGCACTGTCTGTATAGAAGGAATAGACTTGAAAGTTTTAGTAATCAAAAGTTATCACAAAATTAAATATTATATTTATGATTAATATATCTTTCTAATTTGTGTAGTTTTTTTTCTTTCAAACTGATTATAAATTAAGTAGTGGCTACCTTCCTGTCCCAACACCCTCCTTCCAAAAAAATAGGGGAATTAAATAGTAGCGTTCACCATAAAATATTTATTATTTGCTTTGTAATTGATAATTGTAACAGTGATCATAAAATATATAAAATATATTTTCATTTAACATTTTGGGATTATACTTCTGGTAAGGGTGGGAAACATGGAAGAACACATTGATATGCCCATTGCATGGTGGGAAACATGGAAGAACACATTGATATGTTCATTGATAGCATGAGCATGAAAAATTCATGGAAAATCTAATAGAAGCAATGTTAGCCTCATAATGTAATAAAAATAGAACAAATGGACTCCTGTAGGTTTTATTAAATAGAATTTATGTGGAACAAAAGGATTATCCAGTCAGTCTTTGTCTTCAAAGAGTTTTGTGGTATAAAAATTTAATTGTTTATATATGTGTACATACAAGTCAAAGATCAAATACAAAGATCATTAGGGCCAGGCTTGGTGGAACAAGTCACAACCAGGCAAGAATGACTTTGTGTGTGTCTGTCTGTCTGTCTGTCTGTCTGTCTGTCTGTCTGTCTGTCTGTCTCTCTCTCTCTCTCTCTCTCTCTCTCTCTTTAACAGGGACTTGGTTGGGGGTTAAGGATTCAGCTCAGTTGGATTGTACTAGCTTGGCACACATGAGGCCTTTGTTCAAACCCCTGTGCACATAAGAGGAAAAAAGATCATTAACATAGTAGAATAACGTTTGACATTTTCTTCCAACCATGGAATATTTTTACATTTTAAAGCAAGAGTTCTATTTTTAAAAGAATGCTGTATCAAAATGAGCATTGAAAAAAATAGATATACGTGGAATAGTTAACTTTAGAATCAAAGATGGAAACCATTTTTTAAGAATAGTTGAGGATAAAAGAAATAATCACAGAAAAGTGAAAACACTAAAGACCTCAATAACAACCCTGATGTTGCCTCTGAGTTACAGCACTCTGAAAAAACAAAACAAAGCAGAGAAAAGTTCATTTGTTTTTGTATTATTTTAGATTTGCTTAAAAAAATATTTCATATTCCTACAGCTTGATCTAAATTATGTCTTCTGGGGCTGGAGAGGTGACTCAGCAGCTGAAAGTGCACACTGCTCTATTCTTACAGAAGGGTTTGGTACCCAGCACTCATAATAACTTTAATTCCAACTCCAGGGGATTTGACACTTGACCATCACAGGCACCTGTACTCGAGTGTACATGCCCACATGTAGGCATATAAACAAAATTAAATGTTTTATTTGTGTTTAATATATTCATCTAGTCTGTGACTTTTAAGTTGGTTATAAAGTCAGTAGCTACCACTTTCCTGTTGCAGCAAAGACAAATGGAGCAATTAAATAGTGTTCATCATAAAATATTTCCTAGTTGCTTAGTGACAGTGACCATTACATTAAGTGTATTTTCTTTAGTTATTCTCTTGTATTAATAGTGATGAGCTTATGAACAAAAGACCAAATGGTACTCAGGGCTACCTAGACTAGACTTGGAAACACTACCCTGTAGTTCAGATCTCCCAGGAGATGGGCTGTAGACATGCATGAACATGTCAGAATTAAACTGATTAGCATATTTCAGACTTTTTTGGGTTTTGGTTGAGGTGTATGTCTTGTGGTCTTGAATATTACTATTAATTAAGGTCTATTATTAGACTTTTGGGTTTTTTTTTCATTTTACTGTAGGCTTTTGCATTTGATGACATCAACTTTTTGGCTTATAAAATAAAATAGAACATTTTCTAATTGTATTGAAGGTATAACAAATAATTGCTGCAGAGGTTTGTTACCATACAGATTTATAAAGGTTTTTGTTTATCAAAAAAAGTTGAAACCAGGGGTGGGTATATGGCTCCATGGTGACATTGTATGCACAAGGGTCTTAGTTTTGTCCCCAGCATTTGGAGGTGGGGTATGTGTGTGAGCCTAGGAAAATAAAAGGCAGACAGTTGTTAACTGTTTTATGAATGCTTTCCTTCTAGATATGTGTGCATATTTTGTGGGTTTATATGAATATATGTCCTTCAGATACATCTTTTGCTATATGGCCAGCATTTATTGCTTTTTTATATTTGTTTTCATAATTGTTTTATAGAAGTACATTTATTTTACCTTTCATATTAGTATAGTGATTAAATGCATATTTTTCCTTATTTTTTTAACTTTCAAAATCCAGCTTCACCTTCTTTTATCCTGTAATCTTTGGCAGTTTTAGTACATTCTTATGGCTTTGCTTATCTTTGCTATGATATATATAATATTTCTTTTCAAGTGTTAATATTCATTAGTTGAATTAATCCAAGTTTATAAATACCTAGACTAGTAGCTACACATATCCTGGATGCTTATTAGAGACGTTGAGTTTGCTTTTACCAGACTGTATGTACCTCTTCCTGTGTACTCAGGTCACAGGATCTTTCCAGATGTTTAATAACACTTGACCTCTTGCCACCTTTTTCCTTTTCCACTTTGAAATAACATAAGGGAATTCTAAAAGGGAACTGAAAAATTTGGAATGTCTTCTTAGAATGTAAGTGTGAATATATGCCCTAGAGCAAGTCAGAGATTATTAAGTATGGCTAGTTTGTTATTTTTTTATATTCATTATTTAGTTTTAAAATGAAATTTGTTCGCTATTGATATCTTGGTTTATGAGACAGAAAAGGAACTTTAAATCTTTCTATCAATCAAATAATTTCTAAGAAGGGTAAATGAGGATAAGAAGAAACGTAGGTATTTGTATACTTCAGAAAAACACAACTATATTATTTTTTTAGAACCTTGATCCCCATATTACATCAGAAAGCCAAGCGGGGGACTCCACACCAAGCAAAGCAGGCTGTGCACTGCATCCACGCCATCTTCTCAAACAAGGAAGTCCAGCTAGCACAGATCTTTGAGGTATACATTGCGCATTGAATGCTTCCATTGGCTCTGTGCTTTGGTAAAGCTGGAGTCATCCATTAAGGCTGTTTGTGTATCTTGTTACCCTGATTGTAGGCTTTGAGCACTTGTCTGCCCAGCCCTGTGTATTCACTGTTACACTGTGTATTCTGTGTTTTATATGAGAGTATTCTCCTTAGCTTTAGTCTTGCCTGCTCTAGCTCATCCTCACGGACTGTTACTAGACAACCGAACTGTCCTTGCTTAAGTACCTACAACTATACCTGAATACTAGTCTTCTTGTCAGTGCTCTGTGTGTGACCTTTGGACAGACTCTGCTTGTAGAAAGGCATTCATTCCTATTGTTACAAATTGGAGATATGATTCTACAAACTTTATTTTTACAATTCAGGGTTGTTTAAGCTGTCTTCTCAGCATTAAAAAAACATATCCACCAAAATAACAAATTAGAAAGAGATGGAGAGTAATGCAGATGTCCTTATTTTTACTACCTTTACTTGGGCTCTATCTAATTCTATATTCTTGTAATTTTACTACTATCTTAGTTACTCTTATCACTGCGATTAGATATTATGACCAAAGTAACTTACAAAAGAAAGCATTTAATTGGAGGCTTGCTTATAGTGTCAAAGGTCATGGTGGCAGCCAGCAGACAGAAGTAGCTGAGAGCTCACAGCTGTCCCACAAGTTGTGAGTAGAGACATAGACACTGGGTCTGATGCTGGCTTTTGAAACCTCAGAGGCCATTTCTAGTGACGTACCTTTTCCACTGAGGCCACATCTTCTGATCTTCCCAAACTGTTCCAGTAACTGGGGACCAGACATTAAAACATGTGAACCTAATGGGGCCTTTCTCATTTGAATCATCACAATCATATGTCAGTAAGTGAAATAACAAAATATCTAAGATGGTTAAAATTAAGTATGATCATATCAGGAAAACAGATTGACATGGCGAAATCATTAGGACTGTAGAATATCTAAATACTTACAAAGCCAATTGATAACTTTTTGTTTTATTTTCATAGCCACTCAGTAGGAGTCTGAATGCAGATGTACCGGAGCAACTTATAACTCCATTAGTTTCACTGGGCCACATTTCCATGTTAGCACCAGATCAGTTTGCCTCCCCAATGAAATCTGTAGTGGCAAACTTCATTGTTAAAGATCTTCTAATGAACGACAGGGTAAGTTTCTAATGTAATTAAATCTAGAGTCTTGAGTTTAAGACTGTCTATATCTTTATCATGGAAACATCTCTTTTTCAGTATCTAGAGTGTTTGTGTGTGTGTGTGTGTGTGTGTCTGTCTGTCTGTCTGTCTGTCTGTCTGTCTGTCTGACTGTCTTTAGTTTTACATATTAGGTCTGAGGCGACTGATGTGCTCAGTAGGGTCTAGCTCTTTATCTTTTTGTAAAAGTTTTGAAATATCACACTACATCCTATTAATATAACTGTCACTTTAAAATTATAGTTTCTTTTTTAAAAGATGATTTTTATATTATGTGAGTATATTTTCTAAATGCTTTTCTGTGCACCGTGTATGTGGTATGCTTGTGGAGGCTGGAAAAAGTCAGTGGATCACCTGTTAGAATTACAGACAGTCCCATGTGAGTAGATAATAGCAATATTTCTTAAATACTGAGTCATCTTTGTAGCCCCTCAGTGTACTTTTAAAAGGACCTCACAACCTAGAATTAGGGAGAGTGCAGACACAAAGCACATCCATGCATGTCTTTATTTTTAGTGTAATGTTGAGCACTCCAGACTCCTGTTTTATAAAGTTAGAGAAGATGGGGATTAACACCAAATCTTTGACAGCAGTCCATCATGTTAAGCATGGTTTGTGTTCTTGTTCAGGACAGGATCCAAGCTACCACACCAGCCTACATCCGGCTATTTTTCTATTTTGTTTTTTCAGACAGGGTCTCTTGTTGGCCTGAAACTGGGTATGTAGCTCAGGCTGCCATTGAATGCAGCAGTGGCACACCTACCTCTGCCTCTCAACTGCTGATACTAAAAAAAAAGTGTGCCACCATATCCAACCTGATATTCTTTTCTTTTTTTTTCTCTTTCTTTTTCTTTTTCTTTTTCTTTCCTTTTCCTTTTCCCTTTCCTTTTCCCTTTCCTTTCCTTTCCTTTCTTTTTTCTCTCTCCCCCCCCCTTTTTTTTTTCTTTCCCTCCCTGCCTGCCTGCCTGCCTCCCTTCCTCCCTCCCTCCCTCCCTCCCTCCCTCCTCCATGTAAAGCAAGGCCTTACTATATAGGCTTGGCTGTTCTAGACCTCAATCTGCAGATTAGTCTGGCATAAAGCTCATGAAGACCTGCCTGCCTCCCTCTTCCTCCTGAGTGCTAGATGAAGGATATGCACCACTATGCCCAATATTTTAAAAAGTTTTAATTGCTCTCTCCTTCCACCATGCGGTTCCTGGTGAAGTCAGGTTCTTAGACTTGTAGTAAATGCTTTTTTTTTCCTGAGCTATCTTCACTGGCACTCAAGATATAGTCCCAAATAGAAACACTCTTTTATCCACTAAGCAGTATATTCAAATTCCCTTAATATATGCCCTCAGAACTCTGCATGGTGACTATGGATTTATTCTAGATATCTTATTTTCAAATACTTGTTCTTTTACAATACAGCTTCTTTTATTTGATATTTTTCCCAGATTCATTTTATTGTATTATTAATTAAAATTTCATATATTTTCTTCCATGCTGAGAAATATTCCTTTCTGTATTCCAAATTTTTATGTTAATTCATAGTTTGGGTTTTGGCAATTGTAGTTAATGTTAATATGTACCAAAAGTAAAATTTCTGAGTCATAGGATTACTGAACATTTTTTAGATATCACCAAACTGGTTACCATAGTGTTTGTCCCTTTTTAACCTTTTACAAAACAAGTCTGTATGTTCCAGTTTCTTCACATTTTTTGAGAGAATAAATATAAAGTGATATTTTATTATGAGTGTGGATTCTTTTTTCTCTCTTTTTAATTAGAATCATTTTCTAAGTGCTTATTTGCCATCTGGTATCTTTTGGAGAACAATCTGTTCAGATCCTTTAGTACTTTTGTGTGTTGCTGTTGAGTTGTACGTGTTTACGGTTTTGAGGTACGGTTTTATGTAGCCCACGTTGGATTTGAACTCTGTGTAACAAATGCTGGCCTTTAGGTCCTACATCTCTGCCTTCCTCCTAAATTCTGGGATTACAGGCATTCATTACTGTACCAGTAAGTTTATTTGTCTGTTCTGGGTAGTAAATGCTTCTTTAGTATTTGTTGAGTGCAAGGTAATGAAGGTTTCTTCCTGTGTTCTCTGCTGAGAGTTTATTGAGTTTCCTTTTTAGGTGGTGATGTTTGTCTGTAGATAGTAATACTGTCTACCAACATTCTCAATTTGTTGGCACACAGTTTTCTCTTTCCCCAGAACATGGTATTTTGTATTCTTCACAAAATTAATTGTCCCATATTTTAAAAGGGGGAGGGGGGTTATTCTTCATAGTCTTGGTTAATATAGGTTTGTAGTATATTTTGAGGTTGGAAAATCTGACTCCTCTAATTTCGTTCTTTGTTTCTAAGTTTTTTTTTTTTTTACCTGTATATTTTCACACTGGGTAGTAATCAGGATGAAAAACTAAATTTCTTCTATTATATATAGTCTACAGGTGAGAAGAATGGGAAATTATGGTCTCCAGATGAGGAAGTCTCTCCTGAAGTACTAGCAAAGGTATATTTGCTTAGGTATTAGTGACCTTTGTGTTGAAAAGTGAATGCTTATAGAATCCTGGGCTTTTAAATGTTAGACTTAATAAGCATTTTCTAGTGGGCTGCTTTATTTACTACTTATAAATAAGTGGATGTATGTGTGTGTGCACATATGAGTGCAGGTTCCCTCAGAGGCTAGAGTTACCTTTGAGTCACATGTGGGTTGGGACACACGTAGAAGAGTAAGTAGTGCTCAAAACTGCTGAGTCCTGTATTCAACCTCAATGTGCTTTATTTTAAAATTCATTGTAAATTAATACTTCTCTAAGGAATTGCAATTTGCTATTGTTGTTTGTGGATTTTTGCATGTTTTGTTTGGGGGTATGGCTTGGTGGTACTAGGGATTATCCACGTGCTCATTGAGTGTTCCTCCACAGAGCACACCTATCCTATGCTGCGTCAGTGTTAGACACTGAGGACACTTCAGTATATGAGCCTATATAGTACTTTCTTTTCTTTCTTTTTTTTTAAGTGTTTTTTTATTTTTCTTTAAAGTTTATTTATTTTATGTATATAAGTGCATTGTAACTTTCTTCAGACACAGCAGAAGAGGATATTAAATCCCATTATAAATGGTTGTGAGCTATCATGTGGTTGCTGGGAACTAAACTCAGGACTTCTGGAAGAGCAGTCAGTGCTCTTAAGCACTGAGCCATCTCTTCAGCCCTACATATTTAGTCATATATTTTTGTCAGATTGTCAGTAAATATATGAAATAATACTTAGATCTTTAGCTCTTCATATATATTGATAACAATCTTTCAGATAATTAAGGCCACAAAAAATTATGTAAGCTCCAACATTTTAGTCAATATATTTAATATGTACCAGACATGATTTATTCTGATAAATCATGATAGTTTTCTAATACTGTAATAATATATCATCTAAATAATGGTTTTTAATCAGCATAGTGGCTATTTTTAAGTTTTTGAAGACTTTTTAAGACACTGTACTTTTTCCAGAGTTACATTAAAATGTATAATGATTAGATCAGGATAGTTAGCACATATGATTCTTCGAGTTGAAAATGTCTTTAGTTATCTCTAGTTGCCACTTTGAAATGTAGTCACTGTTAAAATACAATTATTTAATTGTGATTATATTTAAAGTTGATAGTTTGCCCAGCTGGTGGTGCATGTTTTTAATGCCAGCTCTCAGGAGGCACAGGCAGGTGGATTTCTCTGAGTTGTAGGCCAGCCTGGTCTACATAGTGAGTTCCAGAAAAGCCAGGGTTTTGTAGAGAGTCACTGTCTTTAAACAAACAAACCCAAACAATAAGTAAACAAATGAATAAATAAAAGTTACACCATCTATATTTGTACTTTGCAAACCAGTTAGCATCCATTTCTCTCTTCTTCTACCTACCTAATAGTTAGAAATTAGTGGTTTAAGTATTTACTTTTAAATCATCTATTTTTAAGTAATTACAAAAGTCTTAATGTATCAAAAGTTTGGGAGCAAGAGTTGAGTGAGTTATCAGTCATGGAATGTGTATCTTTTGCTTTCTCTGGAAATAAGAACATGCCTGGCTGTGGGACAAGAGCATGCACAGGTGACCAGAGAGTAATACTCTTATTGTTACTACTCTTATCCCATTGCCTTGGGGAATACATTTCCACTGATTAGGATAACTAGTTTCACTAATCAAGTTAATTTAAATTAGTCTTTCCTTTAATTAGAATTTTAAGTTGCTTTCTTTTTTTAGCATGTTAATGTTTTATAGGTACAGGCAATTAAACTTCTGGTAAGGTGGCTGTTGGGTATGAAAAACAACCAGTCTAAATCTGCCAACTCAACTCTTCGGTTATTATCAGCGATGTTGGTCAGTGAGGGGGACCTGACAGAGCAGAAGAGGATCAGGTGAGCGTTCTTCCTTCTAGTTTCCTTGTACCTGAGGTTTAATATTGAGTGTTTCAGTTATACTGTAAGCTGTAGATTTATCTTTCTTGAATACATTGAAAAATATTGGTATATTCTTGTTCTTTCCAAAAGCTTTGAACTTCTAATAAATTTTTATTTAAAATCAGCTCAGTGTTACTAAAACCCACATTTGCTAGATAAGCAATTAAACACTAAAACAAGTGTAGCAGTCAGATCACCCCAGCTCCCCTTAATATGATTGAACAAATGGAATGACTCACAGTGTTTGCTCAAAAAAGGGGGCAGTAGAAGCCTTTTGTCAATTTCAAGGAAAGTTTATACAGGCAAAAAGAAAAAAAATTGACAAATTAATTTTCACTTTTCAGTGTAGTGAAATTACTGTCTCCTTTTCGTTTCTTACATGAAAAAATTGTCACGTCCCTTGTTTCTTTCAAATACTTGACATCCAGAGCACCAGCAGTGATAAATCATGATTTCTACTTATGTTTAGAGATAACATGAATTATTTCCTCAAAAGTAAAAATTAAAAAATGTACTTGAAGAGATACGTAGGCAATTATAGTTCATTATGTTTAATGCTTTGATAAATTTAAGTGACATTCAAAAAGCAAATAAAATCCAAATCTTTTATGATGAGTAAACCAACAGAAGTTTTATATCAACAAAATTATTAGAGTTGTGTTGACACTAATGGAAACTTCCTATTTGGCATATCTTAACTGTGTACTGAAGTGCTTTGTAATGAAGTGTTATAACTCTCTGATACTTAATGCACAATCCACAGTGCATTTGAAGGCTAAGTATTATCATCATTTGACCTGGAAAAAAATATTTAACTATTTGTTGTTCTAAACTAATTAATGCTATCTAAACTTAAGTAGTACCGTTTTCTCATCAAATCGAAAAAAAATTAGGGAATTTTTGCTTACCCACAGGGAAATAAAATGAGTTCTGTTCTTATTCTCCTTAGGAGTTGGTCCCATCTTTGTAGGTCTGTGGAGTAGTTTATATCTGCCCTGTTAATACTGATTTACCCACATTCATGAAACATGATAAAAGTGATTTAAAATACACATATAACCATATTCTAATCTCTACGGCCTTTGCTATATTTGGTTCTTCCTTTGCAGCCGTTTCATTGTCATTAATAAATCTGTAGGATTAATGTAGAGTCTCAGTTATCCCATGTGTGTGTACATACATGTCTATGGTGTACAGACTAGATTTAACATGTAGAGTCTCAGTTATCCCATGTGTTTGTGCATACATGTCTATGGTGTACAGACTAGATTTAACATGTAGAGTCTCAGTTATCCCATGTGTGTGTGCATACATGTCTATGGTGTACAGACTAGATTTAACATGATTGGCTTCTTTTGCTTTGGTTTTTTAAATCAGTTTTTAACAGTGAATATGTATTCTTGACATAGGGGTACAGATTGTGAGGAAACTGGCTCTTAGCACCATCAGCAATTTGATGGTAGAGTGAGTGACTCGCTTGGTTGGTGAGAAGTTGGAGGTAAATCAGTCATGAGCCGCAGTGACTTGAACCTTCTGTCTAAGTTGAGTTAATAAACACAAAGTAATTGCCTTTATTTGCACATTAAGTTACCTACTACCAATCTCACACTCAAAAAGCAATCAGAGTTTTATGTGTAATAATGGTTATAGGAAACGTTTCTTTCTTTTTGTTTGTTTATAGTAAATCTGATATGTCTCGCTTGCGATTAGCTGCTGGTAGTGCCATTATGAAGCTTGCTCAGGAACCTTGCTACCATGAAATTATTACCCCAGAACAGTTTCAGCTCTGTGCACTGGTGATTAATGTAAGTGGAAAGCTTATTTCAAATCCTAGTCTTCAGATTGATTGTATTTACTTTCTTTGAGTACAGATGCATTTGATATATGAATATACACGCAGAAAAGATTGTTGTTTCTTTTCCTCCAGTATAATCATCATTTTAATTTTTTTTACCAATGAAAATGCATGTGTGTATGCATGTGTATGTGTATAAGCAAATGCTTACCTATCCTGTGTATCTTTGCGTTGGTGCTGATACAGGATGAGTGCTACCAAGTAAGGCAGATATTTGCCCAGAAGCTTCATAAGGCTCTTGTGAAGTTACTTCTCCCATTGGAGTATATGGCGATCTTTGCTTTGTGTGCCAAAGATCCTGTGAAGGAAAGAAGAGCGCATGCTCGGCAGTGTTTACTAAAGAACATCAGCATACGCAGGGAGTACATCAAACAGAACCCCATAGCCACGGGTACGTGCTTGATAATTCACAGTGTATGTCAGAGGGGCACTTGCCTTTCTACTGTAGTTTATATTAAAATGTTAACTTTATAAAATGTTATCAGAGTTATAGTATGTGTAGAAACTGAAATCTTATATTGAAGTCATATTTGTTTGGCTTAAATGTGGGTAACTGTGTTTCCTTATGTAGTCATTAGTGTGCTTTACTCAGCTGTTAGAGCATCTGCACCTTTTCCTAAGTTTCCAGTCATCTGCTAGATAATAGCACAACTACTACCAGCTAAGGGAAATAGAAGCAAACGGTCAGACCTCAGACAAGGACAGCATTTATAAAAGCTGTTCTCATTAACTGTGATGTTTTCATTTAGAGAAATTGTTATCATTGCTGCCTGAATATGTGGTTCCATACATGATTCACCTGCTCGCCCATGATCCTGATTTTACAAGATCACAAGATGTTGATCAACTTCGTGATATAAAAGAGTAAGTCACGTGTTTCAAGAATTCTACAAATTGTGTTCACTCTTAATTTTTTAAAATTATTATTCTCATTGTAATTTTTCTTATGATTCTGAATTTTCTTAATTTACTGTTAACTTTTTTAAAAATTTTTTTCAGAACTATTCCCATTTAACCATCTCTTTCTTAGCCCTCTGTTTACATTTATACTTAACTAAGCATTAAAATGGATTAATAAGCTATTTTGTGTTTTATATGTTTTGCTTTTTATATTACAATGGACTTTAGTTTGGTAATTCATAAAACTATGTGTTGAAAATTTCTCATGGATTAGGAATTTTTTTTATTCATTTGTATAACGTTTTTTAGCACCACACCTTTCCTTAGCAGTAACCTTTAACACTGTGGCTATGGCTCAGGTGGTACTCTGCCTAGTATGCATGGGGCTCTGGATTAGAACCCCAGTCCCACCCAAACCAAGGATGCTAGCATGTACGTCTGATCCTACCACTTGAATGTAGTAGCAGAAGGGACAGCCTGGATTATGTAAGACCATATCTCATAAATACAAGGGGTTAAAAAAAAGTAATCTTTACATGCACAGTAAAAAAAATACATAGAGGAGGCTGAGAATTGTGTCTGAAGAACTTTAAGAAACTTTGTAGCAATGCGTACTTCCCCATTGTCTCACATGTTTGCATGGGGGGTGTGTAAATTCATAGTGCCTATGAAGGTCACGAGGGTGTTGAAGTAAGTCCCTGGAACTGGAGTTAATGACAGTTGTCAGCTGCCATGTGGGATCTGGGAATGGAACGTGGTCCTCAGGAAGAACAGCCGTTTGCCCTAAACATTGAGCCATCTCTCTGAACCACCGTTGCTGTATTTTGTTTTGTGTTTGTACATTAGTGTCGTTTGTCTGTATTAAAGTATTACAGTTTTCTGTGTCAATCACCAGATCTTACTCCTAAATTGAACTCAGCATTCATCTGTCTCTTATCACTTTGGTCACTTAAATCCTGCCAACATTTTAACAGAAAAGATGTTCTGTATCACATTTAAGCATCGGCCTATTTGTCACTCTACTGTTGCAGTGTTGTCACCACAGTGATAGTACTTCTATTTGTAAAATGTAGGAAATTGAGCTTATATTAAAAAAAAAAAGTTTTGGCTCCTTGTAGCTGGTATTAGAATAGGTCAGTAATCTGTGAGCTGGAAACCAGATGATCACAAGTTCAAGGCGTGTCTGGACCATTAGGTTTCTCAAAATAGTTTATTTCAAGGAACGAACTCTTTTCAGTGAAAAGATTTGGGAAGAAAAATGTGCTTTGAGGAATACAGTAAATAGTTGAGCAGTTCCATTTAGTTCAAGATGTCTGTTTGCTGAGCATGGTGGCTCACACCTGTAATCCTAGTTCTCAGGAGGTTGAGGCAGGAGAGTTAAGAGTTCAAAGCCATCCTGAGCAAGATGCTATCTCAGAAAACCCAAAACAAGCAAACCATGCATGTATAAATAGACTTTAAGTTTTCTATGTATTCTAACTTCACACAAAAACATAACCTGTTCATATTTTTATATATTTTACATGTACCATCAATGCGTGGCTATGTTTAAAATCTTAAACTTTTTTTGTTTGTTTGTTTTTGTTTTGACTTTTAAAAGAAATAAGTCTCATACTCTTAACAGCAGTGAGAATACTTCCACATTGTCTCCTAATAGTAATTCTCATGCTGTTGGTTTTTGTAAAAGGATCAAGAATCTTACAAGTTAATAGGATAGAGGATTTTGAACTCAGAGAGTTGATGGAATTAATAAAGTATTTCCTTGGCCTTATGCAGTGCATGCCTCCAGTGCTGTCATCATAGTCCAGTACAACTGTGCTTGTTCAGATGAGGCTGCATTCATACACAGTGGCTCACAGGAAGCCTGCTACATGCATGTCACGTTGTTTTATAGGAGTATAAAATCAGAATCAGACCAAGTTTTTATCCTGATCTCATCTTTTGATTGTAACCTTGAAGTACTTGATCTCTTTAAAAAAGGAAAGAAAGAAAGAGAGAGAGAGAGAGAGTTTCTAGAAACGCCTTATGTGTGAGATCTGCTGGAGGGATCTGCATTTGTTGGATTGTTTTCTGCTCCACGGCTTTGATGGTTTACAGTCCATTCTCATCTAAATAGAGCTCTGCCAGACTTAACAAACGTAGGCACTTTTACTTTTCTTGTGTACTCTTAAACTAGCTTATTTTATCCTAGCCTGGGCTCAAATCAGCTGCATAGTTAGGATGACCTTGAATCTGCACTTTCAGATGTAGACCATCGTGACTTGTGTGTATTGCCAGCCTCTGTTGCTTTCATGCATGTCATGAAAGTGTAAGGAATTCTCACAGTAGGCAGCTTGACTTTAAATGTTTTGTGACTTTTTCCTCTTGAGCCAGATATAGTGGATTATACCTGTAATCCTAGCACTCAGACAATACAGGCAGGAAAGATGAGGTGAAAGCTACACCGTGAGTTGGAAGGCAGCTTGGGTTTTAAAGATAGGAACTCCTATCTTTAAAAAAAAAAAAAATCAGCCAAACTTTTCATTAAAGACTTAATCATTGAACAAAGAAATCATCTCCATTTATCCTCTTTAATGTATTGTCTGCTTAGGTGCCTATGGTTTATGCTTGAAGTCTTAATGACAAAGAATGAAAACAACAGCCATGCGTTCATGAAAAAGATGGCAGAGAATATCAAGCTAACCAGAGATGCCCAGTCTCCAGATGAGTCCAAGACAAATGAAGTAAGGCAATGGAAATATACCAACCACCTCTTTTTTTTCTTGACAAGTATATAATTGTTTAAATTACAGTATTTATTAAAATATATTTATGTAACTTCTTTTTTTTCAGATTTTTTTTCTTTCTTTTTGGTGCATGTGAATGGTTTGCATGTGTGAATGTGTACCAAGTGTGTGCCTGGTGGCCATGGAGGTGAGAAGAGGGCCAGGTACCCTGGAAATGGAGTTATGGATGGTTATGAGCTGTCTTGTAGGTGTTGGTAACCAGGTACCCTGGAAATGGAGT
>JADRCG010010310.1:4357585-4376498 GCA_019844195.1 Rhabdomys dilectus
AGAGAGAGAGAGAGAGAGAGAGAGAGAGAGAGAGAGAGAGAGAGAGACAGACAGACAGACAGAGAGAGAGACAGACAGACAGACAGACAGAGACAGAGACAGACAGACAGAGACAGACAGACAGACAGAGACAGACAGACAGAGAGAGAGAGACAGACAGAGAGAGAGACAGAGAGAGGGAAGAGGCGATAGGACAAAGGTAATTTCCTGTGTTTTTTTTTTTTTTTCCTCTCCTTCCCTTCTCCTTACTCTGGCCCAAAGGTTTTTTACTTATTTGTTACACACACTGTAGCTGTCTACAGACACCCCATAAGAGGGCATCAGATCCCATTACAGATAGTTGTGAGCCACCGTGTGCTTGCTGGGATTTGAACTCATGACCTCCAGAAAAGCAGTCAGTGCTCTGGACTGCTGAGCCATCTCACCAGCCCCTTCCTGTGATATTTTTAAGGGTTTATATTCTTGACCACATTTTCTCACTAGAACTGGTGTATAATTTGCCACCTAACAACCTCAGGTCAGCATTTCATAGTTTTGGTTTTCAGATTAGGATCGTGTAACCTATTTAAATACTATTAAATACTAATATAATTCTTCTGTGAGTGACACTTGGTGCAAAGCTCCGTGTATGCATTAGTGCATTAAAACTCAAAGCAGTTCTGCTTGTGTAAGTGCTGTTCTTTTCCCAAGCTAAGAGGGCAATAGCCTTCCACCCCGTTTTCTATGAGTGACGAATCAGGGTTGAACACAGTATGGCTCCAGGGTTGTAATCCTAAAATACTGTGCTTTGAAGATTTAATAATTGTTAAGTAAATACCAAGAATTTAGCTTAAGCACATTTTAAACTAAACTCTGAGCATAATGCCAGCTTCTTTCAAAGCACACAGAGAGAAAAACCCCTGTTTTAAGGTTTAGTGGAAAGAACCAAAGGAAAGATGGAGGAGGCAAACTTAAGAAACAAACAGTGGTAAACTGATTGGTTACCTATAAGGTAGGGGCTCTCAGCCTGCAGGTCGTGGCCCCTCTCTAAAATAGTGACTAACGTTACAGTGTACAACAGCAAACTCACAGTTATGAAGTAGTAACAAAATAATTTTGTGTGGGTCACAAGAAAAGAAGAGCCGTGTTAAAGGGTCACCGTGGTGGGAACGTTGAGAACTGCTGATAGAAAGGACACGGCGATGCTGATGCTGATGTATGTATACACTGTACAGTATCTACTAGCAATATACCAGTAATGGGAGAGGTTGGTGCCAGGGTGCTAGTTCAGCCCTACCGTACGAGTGAGGAAGTGTGGCCACCTCAGTAGCCTGCTAACAGTGATAGCTACGGATATTTCTTTTCTGAGTTTGTTACTTTGAAATATCTTTTACCCTGTCAGTATTCAGTGCTCTGTTACGTCTCTCTGTGTTGTTTCCTTGGTTTTACTTATTTTATTGAAACAGGTCTCGATTTGTAGTGCTGGCTTGGTTGGAAATCCCTGTGTAGATAAACTACCTTCTAATTCACAGCACTTTGCCTTTCTCTGCATCTCAAATGCTAGACTTTCAGACATGATTCACCATGTCCAACTATTTTTTTAGGGGGAAAAAATAGGCCTCTAACTCATTGTGTGACCTAGAATGACTCTGAATTCTCATCTTTCAAACCTTTGACCCTAAGTACTGAGTGTGTAAGCAGGTGTCACCTTACTCATCTGGAAGAGCTCTCTTTTCTTTTCTTTATTTTATGTATATGAGTACACCATAGCTGTCTTCAGACACACCAGAAGAGGGCATCTGATTCCTTTATAGATGGTTGTGAGCCACCATGTGTTTGCTGGGAATTGAACTCAGGACTTTTGGAAGAGCAGTCTTAACTGCTGAGCCATCTCCATCCGTGCGTGCTCCCCCGCCCCCTTTGTAAAACCTTACATTGCCTGGCCTGGCCTTGAACTCAAGGCTGACCATGCACTTTGTTTTCAGTTTATTTGTATTATGTGCGCTGGTATTTTGACTGCATGTATGTCTGTGAGAGTGTCGCATCCCCTGGAACTGGAGTTATAGACAGTTGTGAGCTGCCATGTAGGTGCTGGGAATTGAACCCTGGTCTTCTGGAAAAGCAGGCTCTAATCCATTGAGCCATCGCTCCAGCCCCAACCTTGTGCTTTTGCTTTGTTTGTTTTTGTATTTTCTATTTTATTTTTAATTTTGTGTGCATGTATCTATATGCCATGCATGTAGGTGTGTCTACAGATATCAGAGGAAATATCTAGTCCCTTTGAGCTGCAGTTATAGATATTTTGTTAGCTTTCTGCTGTGGGTGTGAAGTTGGGCCCTCTGGGAGAGCAGGAAGCACTCATAATCTATGAGCCACCTCTTCAGCCATTCTACATTTTTGAGCACATGTGTGCTTGTTTCTCTCTGTGTGTATCTATCTCTGTCTCTGTCTCTGTCTCTGTGTGTGTGTGTGTGTGTGTGTGTGTGTGTGTGTGTGTGTGTGTGTACATAGGTCAGAAAAGGGTTTTCCAGCAGCACTCTGTAAGTGAGGACCAGTAAGTTGCCTGTGCTTGTTTTAATCTGCATTTAGAATACTTTGTACTTTGAGGGAGGAGGCTCCTTTCCAATCCCCTGGAACAAGACTCAGCCATTATAACACTGCTGTCAGGTAAGGCAACAGTATCTTGAAGGCTGGATGCTTGTCTTGGCTCTAAGTTTAACTGCTTGAAGAATGATATTTTTTTAGTTGAATTAACTTTTCTGTTGTGTACTAGAACTATTGGCTAAAGGCAAACTGTTGACTAAGTTCTGCATTGAAAGTAGTGTTACGAGTTCCAGGTCAGCCTGAGCTACATCACAAAACCCTGTCTCAAAAACAAAACAAAACCAGAAACCATGGCAGTGGCTCATACCTGGGATGCCAAGGTAGGCAGATCTCTGAGTTCAAGGCTGGCCAGTACTCAAACTCTTTTTACTTCAAAAAAAAAAAAAAAAAAAAAAAATCCTGGTGAAGATGACTCAGCCAATAAAGGCACTTCCTGCCAACTCTGACAACTGAGTTCTGACTCCAGATCCCACAAAGTACAAAGAGAACTAACTGTAATGTTTGAGGCTGGGATTTAGGTGCTGGGAGTCAAATTTGGGTCCTCTGAAAGAGCAGTCAGTATGCTTATTCACGGAGCTCTCTCTCCAGCCCTTAGAATAAATTTTGAATATAAAACACAAGCATAAACATAAAATACTAGCAAACATCACTGATTCTTTATGTGCTTTGCTTACACTCAAGTCCAGATACTTCTGTTAAGGAAGAAAGTATTAATACCAGTGGAGGTGGCTGGGATACAGCTCGATGGATGTATGCTTGCCTGGCGTTCACAAAGATCTGACATTAATCCTCAGCATCAAATTAAGTAGGCATAAGGGAACCATACCTCTAGTTCTCCTAGATGGGGCCAGAGTAGCAGAAGTTCAACACATGGGCAAGACAGTGGGTGAACAGTCTTTAGGCAGTGGGTGAAAGGTCCCCATATTTAGTAATTAAAGGAAACCTGACCTTAAAGATAATGTCTCTTTGATAATGAATAGCGGTTATTGTTTAGATCCATGTCTGCCTGGCATACTCAGTGTAGGTCTTAGGAGTTCAAGGGTCTGGAATTTCTTTCTTAAGCAGAAGGATTTACTGATTTGCTTTGCAATGAGAAGATGGCATAACCTCCTGTTAAGCAACTGTTTATTGGAGACAGAGTTGCCAAATAAAACCCCAGATTGTCTTCAAACTTATGTCAGATTATAGGCTTGTGGTACCATTCCAGACTTATTAGTTTGATATAAATATACATTCAATAACAAGTAATTTTATCAAAATAGCATGAACATTTTCCTTTTAGGACACAGACTGGATGGAGTCTAGCCAGTTCTTGCCATGACTCATCTCATAGGTCAGTATGAGAGCACCAAGAGCCCTGTAGATTCTAGGGCAGTAAAAGCAGCTTACACCGGGCTCTTGAATAGCATGGCATTAATCTTTAAGCCTCTGGGAATTCTGGTGGTAACAGCCTTTTAGCTTCCATCTTTGTAAAGCTAACAGGTTAGGACTCTTAACTCCCAAAGTGAACTGTAAAGGAGCCCTAGTCTTTTAAACTGATTAAAAATATGGAAAAATATGACATGGTAGTGGGCAAGAGAAAGTGCAAAGCTGTGTGCTTATCACTTGAACTGCCTGTCTGTCTCTGTCAGGTAAGAGTGAATGCCTTGTCCCTAAATTAAACAGCAACAGTTCTTCAGAATGTATCTGCTCCTCACAGGGAAAAAGAACAAATCCCCGTCAGGGCACATTCATCTTAATGTCCCACAGATCATTTATCAGATAGTTGGTTACTTCTTTCTCCCAAAGAGACCTAAGACCATTGCCCCTACCCCATGTTGTTAGGGATCTGATTCTATGAGTCAGAAGTATTACTCTACCAGCCTGTTAACAGATCCTGCAGATTAACAGATAACTGCATTTTTTCTTCTGTTGTGTTTGAGCTCCGCCCCCCCCCGTCTTCTTTTCTTTCTTTTCTTTTTCTCTCCCTTTCTTTCCTTTCCTCCTCTTCCTCTGTCTCCCTTTCCTTCCCTTCCTTTCCTTCTTGTGAAGTAGATTGTTAGTGTCCTAAACTATGTTTGCTTACGCAGTCCAAAAATCGATTTATTCTTATTATTTATAAATTTACTATCTAATGTCCAGTAGCTTTTGTCCTGTAATTTTATTTTTGACAGAATTGATTGAAAACCTGTAGTTATTTGAGATGGATGGCTTTAGCATTTTCAACAGAACAGAAACTTCCATATAGGTCTTTTGGTTTTATGTAGCTTAAAGTACAGTCCTCTAAACTTAGTGAAAGTCCAGGTGAGAAAAGGAAAGTTTTCTTTCACAAATTTAGATGGCTCTAACTTTGTGTTCTTCTGTTCCCAAGGTAAAAGGAGAAAATGAAGGCCAAACAGAAGCAGATTCCAGGTTCTGTAAGAACGTGGATTCTAATGTCCCCACACAGAAAACGAAGCTCACTTCAAACACACACTTTCTGCCTTGAAAACTGAACGAAGCTAGCCTTCCTTTACACAGCCACAGTCCTCTGGTGAAATGTACAGCAGAGACTCTAGAGAGGCTCAGAGCATCTCTGTTCTCCCTCCCCCAGACTTTTCCTGTGAAAAGTCAATAATTAAGCAAATTGCTTAACACTTGATTCCAGGTCCTGCATACCTGGAACTTAAAGGCATAATAACCATTTTTTCCATGCTGCAGATTTCATTTAAGAGAGGAACAGGGTGTCCTGACACTGACGCTGAGAACTGATCCAGCCTAGAGCCAAGAACCCCACGCCACACAGGAGAGCGCGCAGCTGTCTACTGAACCGAGGCTTTACGAGAGGGAGCAGATGACGTATTTCTTTGTTTTCCTTTTGGAAACTTATGTATTATTCTTTCTGCCTATCTACTTTTCTGCAAAAAGTGAGATGTACAGATTTCTGTTCCCTGCTATGAAAAGTAATGTGGCAATTTTATAAATGTTGCTTTCTGATTTTTATCAGAATGAGAAAATAATTAAAATTATTGATCTGCAAGTAGTAAACACTTCATATTATGATTTCTCCCATTTTAGTTTAATATAATTTGCAATAAATGTACATATTGTTTCATAAGGCATATCACTTTAAAATGGTTTTTACTCCTATGATTATGATGGAATAATTGGGGTTTTCAGGGAGTAAAGACTGTCCAGGATTTGGTTTTATAATTTTTGTCACCAGATTTTTATTATTAATGTAAAAAAAGGTTGGTTTTGTTTTTAAGGTTTGTTTTGTTTTGTTTTAGAAATTTAAGTAGATGGACACTGGCAGCTGTGTGGGGACAGAGATGTGCAGAGTTGCTCTCAACTTCTGGCACCATGCTGTTGGAAATAGGCATTTTATTTTTGTCTGATAATTGGGGCTCAGTTTTTATTTTTATTTTACAGACAACTGTTACATCAACATTGTATTCCTTGGCATTCATTGTTCAGCATAGATAATGTGTACACTATTTCTGTGCACATAATCCTATTTAATTTTTTGCATAAAATAAATGCTTTTAGATGTCTTATGGAAGTCTATCTTTTTATCATACTTCAATTTCTTAGAAATTTTTATGTGAAAGGGCTAATGTCACAGAAGGACACGACCACAGCCAACTCTCCCTTACCTACGTAAAACAGCGACCGTGCCTCAGGTGCTCCACTTGTAGTGACTATAGACATAAGATTAATGAGGCATGTGCAAGAATGAGGAGACGATTGAAATTAATTTTTCTCTTATCTTCCTCAGGTTTTTTGCCTGTCTCCACTTGGCTTGTCCCCAAAATTTTAGTGGGATGTGCTGCTCTGTTTGCATTGTGGTCTTGATGGGGTGTGTAAAATCATTGAAGTATCAAAATTCTCCAGAATGAAATTCTCTGATACTATATGTCAATTAGGTTCTTACAGGTAATTGAGAGTTGGCTATAAATTGGGTGAAAGGTGGGCTTCTTTAAGTAATTGACATGTTCGTATTTAGGTGTCAGAAGATGGCTAGAGAACAGTGAATACCAACGATAGAAACAATATTTCTTGAAAGGGCATTAAAGCCCTGCTCTTCCTGTTGCCTCCAATCTGCTGACAGAGCATCTATGCAGACAGTCAGGTCCCTCATTCAGTCAGTGCTATATTCTATTTACAAGTTTGACTTCGGGCCACCAGTGTGTTACCACCAAAACTTTATTGCTGGAATCCAGTGAACTCTATGTTGAGCAGTTAGTCACAAAGTGTGAGGAAGAAGGTTCCTAGGTGTTGGGTATTCATCAAAATTCAGCAGAACCATTCACAACCAGTACAGCTCTTTGGAGTTTTGCATTGAAACAGTTACTGTCAGGGTCTGTTCTTCATGGGTGCGTGGTCTCTGGCACTAAAGAGAGGAAAGAGCAAACTGGTTGGGGATTGAGCAAATAGAGAGGGACTTGTTTACTGGAAATATGTCAGGTTTTCTTTGAAAAAGAAAATGTAAAAATCTCTTAGGAATTTGGTATTTACATCTCAGAGAAATACAACACAAAAGTGCAGACTTATATTTGAGAATTAATGTTAACCCTTTGTGTCTAGTTTGAAGCTTCTTGTATTTGTCTAAAACTACAAGCCAGAATTTTGTATCTCCTTTGATAAAAAGTGTGTATAATGTAAAGTAGTTTTGCATATTCTTGTGCTGCACATGGGCTGGATTTTTAGAATTTTTTTAAAGACTTTAAGCCGAACCTTGTAATTTGTGTAAATGACAAGTGTAAAATCCTTCCATAAAATGCTTAAAAATATGCACTGTTTCAAATAAAACCAAGAAATGCAGCATTATGTAGAAGTGTGGAAACCTGAATATTTATGTGCCTCATGTCCAAGGCTCATGAAGCACCATTGTGCGTTCTCCATTTCCTCGCCTCCAGTGTATCTCACAGTGACTGAAGCAGACAATACTAGCAGATTGATCGGTTCTGATGGAACTTAAAGGTAGTCTGTGTTTCCTACTGTTGTAAGTATCACATTATACACTAAATAACGGATGAGAGGCATATAGAGTATAGAGGTTAAGGGGGCCTACTGGGGCCCATCAGCCTAGCTTGATATTTTACCTTTAACAGGTTTTTCATTCTGTCTGCTGCTTCTCATAGTTGGCCTCCTGATAGTCATTATTTCTATAACTCGGCTTAAAAACAGACTAAAGGCAAAGAATATTGAGGTGGCACTATATTTGTACTGAGTTTTTTTTAAATCATTAGTTTCCAGACAATATACTATATATTAAATAGCACTTTAACAAAAACTGTATGATCAACATTCTCAAAATGAAATATAAGGTAGAACAGACTTCAGTCTTCTGTAGGCACTACGCTCTTTCCTATGGGGCTAGAACCTCAGAGAGGCCTCAGCAAATATCCATAGTGAGGGACCAGGGTATTGACCATAGTCGTCTCTGTCATTCCAACAAGTCTCTACCAGCTTTGGCAACTGAACTTGCTGGCTGTTTAGGTAATGTAGTTGTCCGGTGCCAAGCCTTCTGTCACTCATCCCGTAGTTCCTTTCTTGTTTTGTAGTTGTCTTGTTTTGTCAAGAACTGTTTCCATTTATGAGTGTTTTGATTGCATGTGTGTCTGTGCACCATATGTGTGCCTGGTGCTCTTGAATGTTAGAAAAGAGCATTGAATACCCCCGAAGTATAGTTGATTGTGAGCCTCCCATGTGGGTGCCAGATATTGACCCCAGTTCCTCTGCAAAAATAAGTGCTCTTAATCTCTAAACTCCCCAGCACCCGAACCCCATGTAGTTAAGAGATTTCAAATGCTGGATCTCATGCCCAGATCGTCCTTGAAGGTACTGTGTAGTTGGGGATGAACTTGAGCACCCGATCCTCCAGCCTCTACCCCCTAAAGAGCTACAATTGCTAGCCCTACACAAGCCTTGCCTTGTACCTGGAAAAAAACAGAGCTTCAAGATTGCACATGTGTATGTAGACACACACTCCCAGAGGAATAATAACAGAGTTGCTTTGGTCTTGCCTCAAATTCTAGCACAGGTATATAATGTCTCAATTCTCGGGTTGCTGGTCCAAGGTGATGATCAGGATTTGGGGTGGGTGTATTTCCAGGTCATGTTTCCTTATCAACACCGTTGCTAAACAGTTGCCTTTCTCCCCATGGCACCCTTTTGCTTACCAAACAAAATCATCCTCTGCAAACAGCATTATATTCATTCCTTGTTTCTGGGGTGCTTGAAAAAACTAACAAGAGGTGATCTCTATTTGGAAGGGCAGCCTGGTACAGAGTCAGGATCCGTGCAACTAGTACACATAGTGGCTCATACCATAAATCCCAGGAAGCCGAGGCTGGATGATTTCTGAGTTCAAGATCATCCTGGTCTACAAAGGAAGTTCAAGGCCACCCAGGACTACACAGCTGAGTCCTATCACAAACGGGAGAAAGGTAGCTGAGAGCTGATCGGAATGTAAAGTCCATAGTATCATAACAACATAGAGCTTATTCTCAATTTCTTTAAAAGCTATTATCATCTTAAGTAACATGACTGCTGTATGGAAGGTAAGCAGCAGAACCTAAAGAATATAGACGGGCATACTTCTGAGTGTGGGGCAGCAGTGTGGTGAGGAGTAGCAGGAATCACTCATTGCATACAAGATCTCAAGTCTGAGCTGATAATGAACTAGCCAAAATCTAAGAATGTCCTTCACTTGGATCCTCCTGCCTCCACATCCCTAATGCTGGGATTATAGGTCGCCACCACAGCCTGTACTGTACAGCACTGGAGAGCAGTCATAACTATTTCTAGGTTTCATGAGAGCTTGTCATGACAATACCATGACTCCTGAGGGGCATGTTTTCTGTAATGAATAATGAAACATACACTAAATGACAAAATTATACACTTACATTTTCTCTAATTGAGGTATAATTAGCATATTTGATGTATGTACTGAATTGCTATAAATAAGTGGACTATATAGTACGTAGACTATATCTCAGTAAATCTTAAAAGCACATATACAGATAACGTTTTTGGCAGCTCTGGGTGTTGAACCCTACATTTCTTGTTTAAAGACATGGGGACATTTGCTTATGCTGTGGTCTGGTTGCATACACTATTTACGTTACTCTTGTGTGACCAACTCCCCATTTCCCTTTTGTCAATTCATGAGAGAAGGTCGCTCGCATAACTATTACTGTTTCCTTAACACTTGAAGTACACCTTTTATTTACATTTTCCAATAACTGCTACCTTTTGTGTTCTCTACCCTTTGCACTCCAGTTCATGCTCCTGTAGTGCTGTACACAGTACATCTGCCTGATGGTCGCTCTTGCCCTTTCATAGAAGTACTCTCTGGTCCAGCCCCACACTGGAGGGCAGCCCCTGGCCGCTGAACCGGCCGCCATAGGCCTAGCCTCACTTCTCCCTTCTAACTATTCTCTCCACTTAGGTTCCTCCATGTCATTCATGTTCTGAAAATCCAAATGAAAGGCTGAATTTGGGATCTTGAACATCTGTAAATATTGTACATTGGCACTGCACCTAGGAATGGAAGTCATAGTTAGAAATGCTTTGTCATCAGCCAGTCATTCTGACGCCGATCTTGAATCCCAGCACTCTGGACAAAAGGCAAAAAACCTGTTTCAAAACAACAAAGAGGTGCCCTGCATTCAAATCCTGGAAGTTTCCACTGTCAAGAAATGTTTTATTTTCAGATTTCCCTCCAAACTACAAGTTTTTCTGGTTGTTAACAATATTGTGAAACAAAATGCTTATGAACATTGTGCTGGTAAAATGACCCTTGGTCTCTTCACTGTGGCAGTTATGTGGCCCAGGCTGGCATTTGTTCAGTACTGTACGTTTACATGTGGACTCGGTGGTCATTTTGCGGTAATCTAGGAAGCCCATTCTCTCCTCCCGAATGCTGGGGATGCAAGCGTCTACCACTGTGCCTGGCTTTGCATGTAGGTTTATTTCAGGCAGGTTACAAATTCAGGTTTTCTTCTCAGGACTGAGTCCAAGGCTTCACAAATGCTTGCCAATTTACAACCACATCCTACTGGTGTCTTTATTGCTTTCTAATGATGCTGGCACACCTAGGGACCTTGTAAACCCCGGGCAAGTGCTATAGTACTAAGGATGCCTAGTTGTCTGGCAATTCTAGAGTCTGATAGTGCCAGGTTCACATGTATGAACTTAGCTTTCTCACCAAATCCCTTTGAGCAATGCTTCTGTAAGAGACAATTTCCCTGGGGCTTAACTGCTAGCAGCATAGAAAATGACTAGGGCCTGAGGATGCAACTCAGATGGTAAAGGACTAGTCTTACAATTTTGAGGACAAGTCTGATAGCCAGCACCATGTAAAAGGCTTGGTGGGGTAGTAATTGCAGTCCTAGGGAGGAAGAAATAACTAAGTACCTATCTAGCCCAGCCTGCTTGCCCTGGGTCCTAGTGAGGGACCACCCACATCTCCTCTGCAGCCCCTCATCCCATCCCTGCATCTTGCAGCAGCTGACTTTTAAAGTTTGTAAGTTCACTTGCCCCCTGCAAACAGTGACACAATCTTCCCATCCATTCTACTGATGACATCTTAAAACAACAGCTGCTCTGGCTGTCCTAGAATTCTCTGTGTAGACCATGCTGGCCTTGAACCTATTTCCGCCTCCCTATTGCTGGGATAAGGGTGTACACCTGAAGCTAAAATATCAAATCCGTGTTATAATTTATAAAAGGCAAATCCAAGTTTGCACCTCTAACCAGGTATGAAATACGACAACTCTATTGTTTCTTGACTTTCTGCTCAGGAATATAAATAGCAGTAATGAGACATGGTCATAAGCTTGTAATCCTGGCACCGGGCACGTTTGAGGCCAGCCTGGTCACCATTTAATTCCAGGCCAGTGAAACCCTGTGTGAACAAGAAGTAAAATAGAAACACAAACATTTCCAACTGTAGAGTATACAGAAGCAAACTGGTCAATTCTAGGAGGTACATTTCTGTAATTGAGCACATTCCCATTGTTTAAATTTATCTAAGAAACGAGGTGCTGGTAACTGGCAAGGATGCCACTGGCTACATCATAAAAGGGCCAGGTGCCGGGTATAGGACCCATGCTAGAGCTCCACTGCTGCCCTCCCTGACGAAGATCTTTCTTCAAAGGCCCGAACAGGACCAGAAGTGCCACGGGTCAGAAGAGGCGCTCAGTGAAGGCTTTGGTTTGGTGGGGGTTGAGGGTGCACACTACTGGCAATGGCACCCAGAGCCCCATACATGCTACAGCTACCTGAGCTTATGTGCCAGCTCGCTTTCATGAATCATAAACATGGATGATCAAAAGGTAGGGTACTCAAATTTGTAATTAAGAAACTGAAGAGGAGTTTTTTGTGCTCCCCAGGGCTGCCTGCTGTCACCTGCCCACTCTGCTCTTCCCTGCATAGTCTTCCCTTGGCCTAGCCTGTCTTAACTTACCCCTTCCTCCAGATGACTTCCTTATCCTTTGTCTTCACCCTAGACTTAAAGCAGCATCGTAATAGCCCTCCTTTAAGTGTGAGGACAAAGCTATGGAGACACTGGGGACAGTTCGGACAGAGTGCATGCTCTCTCATGAGGATCTGAGCATGAGGCATGCATGGACACACAGCTGTAATCTCAGTAGTACGGATGAAACCAACATTAAGTCCCTTTCTCAAGGGAATAAAGCAAAGATTAAAAGAGAAAGTATCCTTATTTTCATAGGTGCACTCACTGCAGACATAAGTTTCGTGTTACCAGTAGTAGCACGAAAAAAGGAGGTAACACGCTTTTCTCAGAATTTTTGTTGATACAAAAAAAATCCTCGTGCTTGAGGCTTCTGAGTACTGAGATACAGTATACAACATAGGCACCCTATTAATTTCATGAGCAAACACAGCTGCGCTAGTGTTGTAAAAATAGGCTGTTCTGAATTGCACTTTGCTTTTAAGTCTGTTTCATCTTAAACTATAAACCCTGACCAAAATGAACAGGAAAGGGTTCCTACCCTTAAATAGACCACCTTATTCTAAATTCAAGCTTGCTTTGTCAAACTTAAAGATGCAGCAGTTCATACTCCTCACTCCACTCCCTCTCCAAGCAACAGAAACAGCCCTGCAATGTACTACTTATGAGATCCTATTTGGCATGGTTTTGTTGTTGGTTATGCGTGGTTTTTGCAGTCCTGTGTGATTGACAGCTTAGACAAGTGTTCTGCTACTGACTTAAAACCCACAATAGTTTTGCCGTGTTTGATAATTAGGCCAATCTACTTTACCAAGCTCCCACCCAACCTCCCCCACCCCAAAAGAAAAACAAAACAAACCTTTAAATGAGCCACTTTGAAGCTGTTCGGGCTTGAACACAAAGGAATCTGGCCAAGAACTGGTGTTCAAATTAAGGTTTGTATAAAGCACATATAGGATCGCGTCTGGAATTCCGGATCCTGCTGCCTCAGCTTCCCAAGTGCCAAGATTGGAGCAATGTGTAACGATATAGCTCTACCATCGCATCTGATTTTTACAAATACGGTAAAACACTAAATACTTACCTAGATGAAGAACAGGATGCCAAAGACCTGGCTTTTTGCTTATGACAGGGTCTAACTATATAGATTGGTAAACTTAGAACTGGACACACAGATCCTCCTGTCTTTGCCTCGCGAGTACTGAAATCATGTCCGTGACCATACCTGGTACCAGCTCAATTATCTTAACTTAAAACTAAGATTAACCTGTAAGACATCAAGAGTGTTCAGAGTTTTCATGATACAACACAACCTTTCCATAACTTGTGTTCAAGTATTAAAACTGAATAGTGTTGCCTCAAACACCAGGTAAAATGGAGAACTTAAAACACTGGCTCAGCTCAATAGTGTTCCAGTACAAATAAGCAGGTTTGACTAGAAATCGAATGCAAACGAAGACCTGACACAATTCACAGAACCTATGAGCACACGTACCATCACTATGTAATGAATTAATTCCCTGTCTTGAAATAAGATATAAAACATGTGCCAGAGGGGGAAATGTGCATGCATTTATTTTTAAGAATTCCCAATAAGGGGGAAAATTCAACATCTTTAAAAATGTGTTTATTTTTTTAAAAATTCAGTTGTATACAAAAGTGTTTCGTAGTTTTTAATTCTCAAGACAGATACCCAACCCTCCACCCTCAGCCCACCCTGCTTCAATGGTATTTCTGGTAACCAGCCCATTTTCCCCTTACAGGAAGTTAATGGCTCAGAATAGACCCTCCTACAGAATTTACCATCACTAACAAACTGTTTAGAGATCTAAAGAAGCTAACAAGCAAGGTTCTTTCAAAGTGAGGTTAATGAAATCCCTATAATGGCAGTAACTTCCAGCAGACACCACGACAAAGCACCATCAAATGCTGAAAGCAAAAAATAGATAATATTTTCAATAATATTTCATTTTCTATTGGAAAAGTCTTTAAATTACATTAAATAAGTCTCTTTTCCCACAAAGACAATGTCTAGCTTTTATTATGATGCCTGTATTAAGTAGGTGACAGTATGCAGACATGATCAGTAAAAGCACAGTGCAATGGTTTGATCCACTTGTCTCAGAACCAAACAGACCTGTGCCACCGCTGATCACAGATAGCAGCGTGGTGGGAATAACCAAGCCAAAGGCAACACAATCACCTTCCGGTGATGACTGCAGGCTTTGAAGTTTCTAGCAGTCTAAGAAAGCAGTAGCAAGATAGGTAAGGGAGACAGCAACACCCCCGCACACACCTTATGCGGTAGGCTTGTACTCTGTCCTGCAACAGTGCAAACAGAGTGTATCAGTATGTCACAAAGTGTGTAGACACTGGAAGTCATGCTTGAGAAAAGGCTATTCCTCAGTGACACCAACAGGCTGATGGGGACACACTTAAAACAGGTACTGAGAGATGAAAATGGAATTTGAAACAACTCCTTGGAACTAGAAAAAATAATACAGAAGCATTTATTAATACAGACACCTTCCCTATCTAAACACGGACTCCATCTATGTAGAATATACCTGACCCCACTGTTTGGTTCCCAAATCCATCTTAAGCCTCACTCCACCAAAACTTCATCTCCATTACTGCTGAACTCGATTACAAAGCATCCACCTCTCCTGCAGCTGTAAAAGCTGTGAGGCTTTTAAACTGGGCTCCACTTCCCACATCTGTAAACTTGTCCATCAGCTTAGTCACTAATATATAACACAGTTCTACAGTGAGCAAAACCTACTGTCAACTCCTTTCTGCAGATACTTAAGTTTTTTGCATAGTGTTAAATGCCACCAACAATCAGAAATATAAAAAATTTCAAAAAAAAAAATGTTTTAATCTCATTTGTTAGTTACACTTTTCAAAGGCAAAATACCCCCCGATTCCAAACATTTACGGTTTTTGAATTCAAAGTTCCCAACATGTTCTCCTAAGTTTTATACTAAAAGTCAGGCATAGGCTCAGAAAAAAAAGACTGGCTTATGTTAAAGGCTATCAGAGGCTCAGTGAATACTAAGGAATCTTCCTGCTCTGAATGGCATTTAAATGATCATCTCACTAAAATGACAGGGAGCAGGGGGTTAAGACTGGACACCTCCCACAAGGTGTATGTAAAACCAGGATAACACCTGAGCTGCTACTTTTTGATGAACTAAACCTACAAGCTGGGAAATGTGTGTGTGTGTGTGTGTGTGTGTGTGTGTGTGTAAATACATATAAAGAAAATAGTGAGGAAACCCCAGAGAAGGGCTTTTATTACATTAAATGAACATGAAAAACCCCAAGGAGTCTTGCTTATGAAAGCCAGACAGTCTTGAGCTCATGGTTCTGACACCCAAGCGCTAGGATCGCAGAGATGATGGCATAATCATGTAAAATCTATGAAACTACATGTTATATATACATCTCCTGTTTCCTAGGTACGAGGGACAATTAGATGTTTAGTGGAGCCAGTCTGAAGCCAATATGCAAAAATAAAACAACAAACAAAAACCAACAACAAAATAGAGCACAGCTGCCCTCCAAGGCAAAGTAGGTAATGCCTGGCTCTTGGCATCTACCTCTGCCCAGACAATATACCCTGACAATTCAGGCAGAGAGGAAACTCCAACCAAGTGTTTATGCTTTTCAATACCTGTATTAGTGTTATCAAACCACCCCCCATTAAAAAGTCCTAATCAACAGTGGAGGTAAACTGTCCGTTACTTCACTCATTTTCATTTTATCTGAGAATATAAAGAAAAGTACAAAGTTTTAGCTATTTAAAATAAATAAGGAAAAACTTGTTTCCTTTGGCATCTTTATAAAATAACCTACAGCAATCAAAGGATGTAGCTGCAACGAGAAATGTGTGCATCCGCAAACATGGAGGACAACATAGCAGCTTGAGTTCAGTGTGCAGGACAGCGGCCCTCGAGTCACTGTTAACTGTGAAAGCCTCACAAGTGGCTAATGTTCTATTAATGGTTCTTTTATTGCTTGCAGTATCAAGATTATTAAGTCAAATGAAGGTATGCTGAGTTAATAGGTTCAAAAAGTATTTCTGAAACACTTCACGACTATAAGGTGAATCAACACTTCAAGAAAGCAAACCTTTTAGAATATGACTTTCAATATACACAGAGCCTTACTTTAATTCAGTATGATTCCATTACATTTCTGTAATTTATGCATTGGTCTCAAAATTTTTAATCGTATCTCCTATGTAACAACTGCCTACATAAATTCACTTGAACCTTAACTAAGATGGTTAAATTAAGTATTTGAGTTTGCAAAACTAAAAACTGTCAAGCTCTGGAACTTAGAATAAGATGCGACAGTTCCTAAGGACAGAAGTCTATGTACAAGAGAAGGAAAAGTTTCAATTCTCACATTATCAGCAACATCAGAAAGAAAGCTAGATTTGGACTATACCCCTGTTCCTGTGTGCATCTGGTATGTACAGTGAGATACTACAGATTTCATGTGTCAACATGGGGAGTGCAAAAAGACTAGCTCAAGTGTCTGACAAAGCAAACTGCCACACCCACGTCAGGCTGGGCTGGGCACTAGGGAGCAGGTGCTGCACCCTTCAAGTTTCCGAAGACTTTATCATTTTTAAAACTAATGTCAAATTCACTGAAAAACTAAGCAGTGTCCTTTTATTAAATCTAGAAACACTGCAACATCAAGTATTTTTGTATTACTCCTTTTGTAAGAGAAATAAAATTGGCAGCCCCTTTTTACATTACTACTTACAAAGTGAAGCACTTGGTCAAACATTCCAAACCTAGGTGCTAAAAGCGGAGCGAGGGACACCGTTCCTCAGCACATTTCCCACCAAACACAAAAGAAACTGACCATAAGAATCTCCTCTCTGGAAAGTGACAGGGAAAAAGCAGGAATGTCCCTGTCAGTCCACAGGGATGAAAAGCTCTGATTAGGTCACCATCTTTAAATCAGGATACATCTCATAATTCAAGAATGTCCTAATGCTTAAGGGTGGTCTTTTCAGCTACCCGTTCTAAGAAGAAGTCAAGTACAAGCATGCAAGAAAATTCACAGGCACAGAGGATCCGTGTCCACACTTAAGGGTGCTGCGAGCCTACCTCACAACGTAAAGGGTATTACCCCAGTCAACAGAACCCTGAAGCGAACCCGCGACTCTGTCACACTGCTAAACACTAAGGAGCATGTTTGCCCATGGTTTTAGCTTAGCTCAGAGAATTTTTACACTATTAAGAAAAAAATTAAAGTATTTCCCCTTTTTAAATTTACACAGACGTTTAATTAGCTTTATTTACAGAGCAGGGAATTTTTTTTTTTTTTTGCAGTCTCCAATGGTGCCTAGATAACATCATTAGGCAAGAATGCCAGTTTAAAAGAAATTTATGCAGAATCCTAAAAATAACAGGTGTTGCTGCTCCTCGGCAGAGGCGAGCGTTGCTGCGGCAGCTCCTGTGCCTCAGTTACTCAGAAGCAGTTCTGTTGCAGTCTCTACATCCCATGATTTTGAAGACAAGGCCACTATTACTGCATTCTGTAAGGAAGAGGAGAAGAGCAATCACATCCCACGGAAACTAAAGCCTCCGCTCTTCACTGACAATCATGGATTCTTCCCTCTACCAAGGACTGAAAATAGTCATCACTGATTCCAGTAACAGAACACTATTAACCAAAACTGGATTTTTTAAATTGCTAGAGCCCTGGTCTCAAGGCCTGGGCGCCTAAGTTTAAAATAGGTAGTCAAATCGATTCCTCTAGTACTTACCCTATCAAAACCCATAGCACAGAGGTTTTCTATTTTTTTGGTGTATTCTGGACTAGAAACTGGTGCTCCAGCATACACGTGTGCCCAAAGTCGAGCTGTCTGCTTGAACATTTCAGGATTTTGTTTGTACTATATGGAGGGAAAAAGCAGTTAACAAGACAATAAAATGAGAGTTACCATAGCTGCTCAACTATGACTTGTTTGTTCCAAAGAAAATACATTTATATTTAAGATGTAACTCATTTGGCCTGGGCTGTGGAGATCAATAGTAGTGCTAGTTTAGTAATAAGCCCAAGGTCAGAAATTCAATTACCAGCACCATGTGCCAAACACAAAAGGCAATTCGTGTTCCATTGCAGAAACGTCATTCAAGAGATGAAGCTTTGTGACAATGAAAAGTTAGTACTCTTCAAACACCTAGTATTAAATGAAATTCACATGTTCTAATCATTGTACAGCAAGTTACACAAGTAAACAAAACCAGCGGCATGTAATGTAAAGTTTGATAAACATTAGCTGGTAAGTATAACACTGACTGATAAATACAAACAATTATGCTGCTAGGCAGAACTCAAGCCGAGACAGCAATGCTCTTAGAACTGTACTGTATAGTGATCAAAGTAAACCAACACTCAAGAATCTAACTTCCATCACTTTTGTGGCCAACTAAAAAACTCACAAAAGAGTCCTTCTAGATAGTGAGAGTTGCCACATGAAAGTGGGAAAAGGTGAGGTAAATTCATTTGTAAAAAATACTTGTAAAACAAAGTATAGTAATGACTTCAATTCATCAAATATTTATCAAAGTACTATTTTTAAATTTTACGTATATATGTTTGTGTATATGCACACGTGTAGACATGCCCAAGAAGGCAAAGAAGAGGACAGTAGTGAGCTGGCGATGTGGTGCTGGGACCTAATCTCTGTCCTCAGAATGATAATAAAGGACGATGCACCTGAGCCATCCAGAGCAGAAGCTGACACTGCAAACAACACAAACATTACTTTAGGTGTTTAAAGTCAGCTTTGGAAGCCAAGAGATGGCTCGGTGGTTAAGAGCACTGGCTGCTACTCCAGAGGACCAGGGTTCAATT
>JADRCG010010310.1:4387444-4400154 GCA_019844195.1 Rhabdomys dilectus
GTGTGTGTGTGTGTGTGTGTGTGTGTGTGTGTGTGTGTGTGTGTGTGCGTGTGCGCGCGCGCGCGCGCGCGCGCACAGAGTCCCACAGGAGTTACAGGAACTGTAAGCTGCCTAACATGAGTGCCAAGAACTGAACTCAGGTCCTCTGGAAGAACAAGAGCTTTTAACTCATGAGCCATCTCTCCAGCCCTACAGCAACTATTTAACTATTTCTTTGTTAGATATATAAGCACAAAATCTACAACTTAGTATTTTCCAGTAAGTTAAATTTATAAAGACATCAAAAGCAATAACTCAAGTAAAACACAGCATTCTATAATTTTTACTTATTTACTTTACGACAAAGTCTAATTATCCCTGAAATGCCTGGAATTCACTATGTAGATTAGGCTGGCCTCAAGCTTAAATTCGAGATTTGCTTGCCTGTATCTCCCCAATGCTAGGATTAAAAGTGTGCTCCATCACACCCAGCTACTTTGTATTCAGAAGTGTTTCATCCTTTTCAACAAAAAATAATATAAAGTATTTTTATTTGTTTTAAGATAATGACTATAAACTCAGGAATCTCCTGACTCAGCCTCCTGGGTGGAGAGATTTTAAAGTTGCACTAACATGACTAACTTCTGTTAAAAAAAAAAAAAAGAAGGATTTTAAATGACTACTAAAGGTGTCAGAGTACAGTGTAGGCAAGTGATCTCAGAACACAGTGGAGGGAACACCAGTGGCAAGATCTCTAATCAATGAGCTAGCTCTGCTGCAAAGCACTGTATCTTTTTTTTTTTTTAAAGGGGAAAGTCATTTGTACATTATTTCCTGAAACAATACATGTACATAACAGTCAATAGGACCAAGGAAATTGTTAAATTAATTCTTACACTGACATTCTAATTTTCTGTGACAGAATTGAGATGATACAAAGACAATTTTCTTCGAGACACTCAATTATCATCTATCATACAGCGGTGACACACTGATGAGACACTGGTACACACTAGCATTCTGTCCCTATGCTTTCCATGCCACTCTTCTAGGCCCAATTTCTCCTGTCTCTATAATTCCTAAACTAAGTTAAACAAATATTTAAAACGTAAAAACAAAACAAAAAAGGTTGGCAGGGATGAAGTAAAAAAAAAAAGTTGAGCCAGGTGGATGACACACCCTAGAGGGTCGGCAATTGGTAGGTAGGAGCAGAAGTATCATAAGCTAGCGGCCATCATCAGCTATGTAGAGTTCTAGGCCTGCCTAGAACTTACAGAACCTTAGACTTTAGAACCTTTAGAGAACTTTAGACTCTCTTAAAAAAAAGGTGTCAGATATGACACATACTTTACTCCCAGTCAGTAAAAAAATAAAGACACACGCTAGATATGTTCATGCTTTAATCCCAGCACCTGGGAGGCAGAAACAGCTGGGTTGCTGAGAGTTCCAGGCAAGCATGGCTTACATCCAAGTCAGATGTACATAGTGACAAATTGTGTCAAAACAAACAAGCAAGCAGACAAACAAAATAAGAGCTGCTGAGATGGCTTAGTAGTTACAAGATACGGCTGATGCAGATCTGGTGGTAGCCACACCTTCAATCCCAATACTTGGGGGGCAGAGAAAGGCACGCCTCTAAAAAGTCAACATGCTCAACATAGTCAGACAAATGCCACCCCTGTTTGTTTGGTTTGGGGTTTTGGGGGTTTCTTTTTTTTTGGTCCCACTACATAGCTTTGGCTGCCCTGAACAAAGGGATCCATCTGCTGTGGATCTGAAATGCTGGAAAATACAACAGCCCGTGAGACTCTTGAAAACAGCAACAGACTTTGTGCTGTGAGGTCTGCAACCATGTCCAAACCCCTATAACTTATGGAAGAGTGGAAACAGAACTCAATCTAAATGTTCTCTGATCTCCACATATACAGCACAGCATAAACTGACAATAATTGTAATTTTAATTTTAGTGAACAGTAACATAATAATGCTTTTTTTAATTGCATCCTACTCTACAGAAACACTTAAGTGATTTATACTACTCTAGTACTACAATACACTAATGAAAAATTCAAGTCTCCTTATTTTTACATAAAGAAAAGGCATTAGCACCACAGTGAAATTCTAAACTCAGTAGTTATAGGGAGTGTTCATCTGCTACACAACAATCTTAATACTATATATACAGAGAAAAAAGCTGCTACCAAAAATGAAAAAGCACTTCTTAACATCTATATTAGCAACCAGCACCAGCATTCTTACTGCTTCCTACAATGCAGTCTTCATTTCCCTCATAATTTTCACTCAGCAAATACTATGGCTTCTATTTCATGTCAGATGCAAGTTCACATTAAGTTTAATAAAAAATCTTAATATTACATTTACTTCAAAATGGAAAATACTTCACTCATATAAAAGAAAATATTCCGTTAATGAAAACAAGCAGGTCCACTCATTAAAGATTAGTATTGGTATTTAATACTCAATTTCATAGCTGGAGAAAGGGCAAAGTAGTTGATATAACTGGTCACTCTCTCAGAGGACCTGGGTTCAATTCTGAACACCCAGATAGTTCTTTTTTTAATGAACTTTATTTAAAGAAAGTCAGCAAAAGCTTGGATGTTTATTTACTTTTATTTTAATCTACCTGGATGGTTTGCATGCATGTATCTCTGTACACTGTGTATCACTGGTGTCCAGGAAGACTAAAAGAAGGCACTGGATCCTCTGAACTGTAACTGCAGATGTCTGTGAGCCACTCTGTGGGTGCTGAGACTCAGAGCCAAATTCTTCAGAAGCACTGACCTACCCCCCCAGCCCCCTGACAACTATTTCTACCTCCAGTTCCAGGGGATATAAGACCCTCTTCTGACTTCCAAGGGCACACACATAAATGCAACACCCATACACATAAAATGTTTTTAAAGTAATCACTACTTATTTCATACATTAAAATAAAATACGTTTTTGCCAGGTGGTGGTGGTGCATGCAATTAAACCTAGCACTCAATAAAGACAAAAGCAGGCAATTTCTGAGTTTGAACTCAGAAGGCCCAGAAGGGTGTCTATAGAGCTAGTTCCAGGACAACTAAGGCTATACAAAGAAACCCTGTCTCAAAAAAAAACAAAAAAATCAAAACAAAACAACAACAACAAAAAGGTATGTCTTAACATCACAGAAAAAAACAACCTAAATTTCAATATGTAACAAAAGAAATTACTGAGATAGTTACTCTTCTTATTAATAGCTATCTATAGTACAACTGACTCTAGGAAGGGCACTAGTGATCTCAATTCCTTCTATTATTTTTTGATCCAAAGATTATTTTCTGCTCTTTTAGTCAATGATTTAAAATAGAATAATAATAAAATCCTATTTCTCCATTTTAAGATAAATCAAAGGAATCGGTGTTTTTTGAAACTTTTGCTACATAGTATACGCCTCTGTTTACTCCTGCAGCCCTATAAGGACATGCAAAATCTCTCAGTCCTCAACACTATATTACTTTTTTTCTTTAAGGGGGGGAAAAAAAAAGGTGAGCTGACCAGGAGGCAGAGGCAGGTGAATCTGCAAGTCAAGGCCAGCGCCATCTCAAAGCAAAAACTGATCCTGTGCAAGAACAAGTGCTCTTAAACCACTGAGCCATGTTTCTAGCCACTTTATTTTCTGTTTATTACATACTTAAATTAAATACATAAATTAAGCATGGTAAGCATTAATAAAATAGAACAGTTATAATAATGTATCATATGAAGTTATTTTTAAATTAGAAAAATTCTAAAAATTTCCATTTGACACTCAATAATTTGTGATTGGCCACAGGATATATTATAGGTAGGCGTGCTCTTCTGTGATTAAAAGGCATAGCCATGCAATTCCTTTGTAACATTTACTGACCATACAGATAAAACATCTTGGTATAATTCATAGTATTAATGTGTATAACTGGATTCAATGATACCTTGCTTGCTGGCCATTTGTAAGATCCTAAGTTACATGTCAAAGATTGCCCAAAAATGGGGAAAGCAGCAAGCTTTCAAATACTTAGTATAGTTATGCAACCACATTCTTGTTTGGTAGTAGCATTAGAAGTCAGACAAAGAACCTCCCACATGCTTGGCAAGTGCTCAAACAGCTATATTGGCTAGTCTTGTACTGAGTTGCTCATACTAACTGGGGATGCAAATAGCTATATCCCCAGCTAACCAGTATCTAATTCCTAAATTATTTTTATTGTACCAAGAAGAAACCCTGGGGAACAGCACAAGGACCCTATTCAACCTGAACATAACAGAAGTAAAAAAGGAAAATGAAAGCAAAGCGCTGACATGAGCCAGTCGTAAAAAGCAACTGCTGCAAAAGCATGAAAACACACACACTCATGCACAGCCACAGGTGGGGTAATGATGTTCCTATTCCTTCACCAAGATCACACAAGGATCGTCAGTCCAATAGCCCAACACACAGACTACCAAATCCTTAGAATCTGGACACTAGTAAGTAACTAGTAAGTAACTAGTAAGTAAGTAACCTCTCAACCTAATTTGTCTTACCTATTAGAGCTAATAGTTGTTATAGGAAATAGCAAAAAAATTATTAGCACAAATTAATATCCATTATTATTATCATTATATTAATACTGAAAATGCAGTGTCTCTAACACTGATTTCTTCCTCCTTTTTTTATTTGGGAAAAAAATAAAATAAATCTTATGAACTAATCCGGAGGCTGAAGTAGAAGTATTACTTGAGTCTAGAATTTCAAGATCAGAACAGGTAACATAGGGAAAGTCCTTCTCCAGAACAAAAACCTATGGTGCATACTGGCTCATACCTTTATTTCAAGCATTCAGGAGACAGAGGCAAGCAGATCTTTATAATCACCAGGTCAGTCAAGGCTACATAGTACAACACTGACTCCAAACAAAGAAACCCACAAGTAAGTAACTGTCTTCTCCTACGCTTACTGCCTCTGTCTGCTAAGCTAGCCCTAGTTCTGGAAGCTTCTAGACTCTATTCAAAATTACCAAGACCTAGAATGTTTTCAGCCTCTGAAACTTACCGCTGAATAAGCTCACCCTTTCTTGTTTTGTTTTGTTTTTTTAATCTCTGGCTGGCTGATTTAACTCAGCTGTTCTGGCTCAAACTCCTCTCCAAGCTGACTGATTCAATCTGGCTTCTCTCTCAGCCTGACTTTTTGCTATGCATGGCCTCAAACTAACTCTAGCAATCTGTTCTGATCTTCTGGCTCCTCATCCTCTGGCTTGTTCAGTCTTCACCTTTGTCTAGCTTGTTCTCTCTTAAACCTGTCTCTGCAAAACTCTCCCAGTAAAACTGTCTCCTCTCCTTTTCTCCTTTTGCACTACTCTCTGAAGTAGCTTCCTGTTCCACTCTCTTCTCATGAGAGTTGGGCATATCCTATTCTGTCAAATCTTTCTGATTGGTCACTTTGTCTGCCACTCCACTAGACATCCCTCTCAAACATGACTGCTTCCTTCTACAAACTAACTTTATCTTCAATGTTTGGGAATAAAGGTGTGAAGTAAGGGCATGTCTGTATTCCAGCCAGAGGAATGAAAGGTGTGTGCTAAGTAAGGCTAAGCCACACCACCACTACAAACAGGTTTTCCAAGTGAAGACCAAAATCTCAGGGTTCAGTGTGATCAAATATACTACAACACGCATAGACTGACAAGATGGGCAGAGGACAAACCAACTTATTACCAAACCAAGTACAACTTGAGTTTGATTCCAGGGCCCTGAGTTGTAGAAATAGAAACAACTCTCACAGTTTGTCCTTTAACAGACAATAATGTGTGTATCCTGGACAACTTGCATTTACAGAGTGTTTTTATATACACAGTAAATAAGCAAAAAAAAAAAAAAAAAAAAAAAAAAAGCTCTTTTAAACTCCACTCACATGAATAGAAAAGCAAGGTGCAGCAGTATGTACACACAATGAAACAATGTACATACACATGGAAAAGAAAGCAAATTCTGACATGTTACAACATGAATGAACAGAGGCAACAAAATGCTACAGTCAAGCACCAAGGGGCAAATACTGTGTGTGGTCTGATGTTTGCCTTATACAAGATACCCAGAACAGGGGGGCTGGAGAGATGGCTCAGCAGTTAAGAGCACTGACTGCTCTTCCAAAGGTCCTGAGTTCAATTCCCAGAAACCATATGATGGCTCACAACCATTTGTAACAGGATCCAGTGTCCTCTTCTGGTGTGTCTGAGGACTGCAATAATGTACTCACATACATAAAATAAATAAACAAATATTAAAAAAAAAAAAAAAAAGATGCCCAGAACAGCCAAATTCACAGAGAACTGAAAACACTGAAAAGATAGAAATAGTTTTGCTTTGCTTTTTTAGGGGTGGAGGTGAGGGATTGATTTTTTTTTGTTTGTTTTTTGTTTTTTTTTAAGACAGGGTCTCCTCTATTAATGTAATTCTAGTTGTCCTGGACCTGGTTGACCTGGAAGTCAGAGCTCCCTGCCTCTGCCTCCCCTGGGTTGAGGTTAAAGATATGTGCCACCATGCCCAGTTAAATGGTGATATCTCAAAAGCTGAAAGTAATTACAGAATTACTGTTTAATGAACATATATTTCATTTAGGAAGATGGAAAACTCTGGAATAGATGTTATGGCTACACAAAATGTCAATCACAGACCAAATGCACACATGTGTACACCATACACACACACACACACACACACACATCTTTAAGAACAGAAAATATAAGCAAGGTATACTAATGTTTATCTTTAAACCAAGCATGAGAGAGAGAGAGAGAGAGAGAGAGAGAGAGAGAGATATGGATCTTCTGAGATGTAAAGCCACTTGATATACTTAGGAATTTCCAAACAAGTCACATCTTGGTCTACATAGGAAGATCCTGGATGGATGGATAGATGGATGTACGGATGGACAGACAGACAGACAGAACTAAAAAAATTTATTAATTTTTTTATGTGAAAGCTGAAAAAAGGTATAGTTGTCAGGCACAGATTACAAAGATATATTACTTTACTCAAAAGAAAACTGGAAATTCAAACAATAGACAAAAATTCATGTAAAAACAACAGAAAGTATACAAGCATCTATCTACAAACAGCAAATAATCTTGGCTAGAAATGAGACCCATGTATGGATGAACAGGATAAAAAAGACTAAGACAAGAAAACCAAGATCCAGCTGCAAGAAGCTGTGAGTGCCAGGATAGGGAGATGTGACACTGTTAGCAAAGAAAGATGAACAGCATTTTCCTTAAGAACACTTAACAAACAGCATAAGGAAATGAGTCGGAGTGATAAAGATGAACAGCTAATCACATGACAGGCAAAGCAAGGAAGTAATCAGATCGAATGACTAAACAATGCTTATAGAAGATGTAAAGATATAAAGAAACTGATTCAGTCGGAATTTAAGTTTAGGCTGTTTTCTTGTTACATACAATCCTAGAATCACGTCATTCTTTCTCAATATTTATCACAGTTGACATAATGGCTTTTCTCTTCTACAATGTGAGCTTCCTAAGAGTTAAATGTAAAGAGGCTGGAGAGATGGCTTAGTGGTTAAGAACACTGGCTGCTCATCCATACGGCAGCTCACAAACATCCGTAATAAAATATAACCCCTTCCTCTGTTGTTCAAAGACAGAATACTCACGTATAAATAAAAAAAAAAATTTTAAAAAGCAGAGTGGAAGTCTTACTATTTCTCAGCACCACACTGTAGTAAATTTCTTTTTTCTTTTTATCATAATTTTTTTTCCCTTTTTCATTCTGGTAGTAATGCAAATAAAACCTGGGGCCTGGCACATAAAAGTACTCTACCGACGAGCTAGCTAATTCCTGGCCTTCAAATAATTTCTAAATAAATGTAAATACATACACACACACACACACACACACACACACACACACACACACACTCTCTCTTACAGTATTTATTTAAAACAAGAACCTCTCTCTAAATCTGATTATACAGCTAATTTTCTGAAGCTAATTATTTGGGCCATTATGAGACACAGATTGTACTCTAATATATGGCCATCAATGGTTTCCTTTAGTAAATGTGCTTTTCATTCTAACTTCAGAAGCAAATCTTTGAACAGTGCCTGAAATTTTGTCCATTAGATTTATTCACATTTAACTCAGAAAATTGTAACTTTAATAAGTACTAAAGCACATTAATATTCATATATTATATTCATATTTGTATATTGGGTGAGTTAAGAAACACAAAACATTTAAAAATTCCATGCACAAAAATAGGTTTACAATACCTTAGGGGGATTAAATGGATATGTTTCTGGTATTTTTATCTCTAGTTGATATCTTCCACCTAAAAAAAAAAAGGGAGGGGTGGGGAACAAATTTAAGAATGCTACTCAAGTATCTAAAATCAAACACACTAAAACTGTTTCAAAATATGTATTATTTTGCATTGAGTACTGAGAAAATTGAAATCCCAAAATAATCAAAGTCATGATGTTTTGTAAGAAAATTTAAAGCATAGCAAAACTTCCATTGTATATACTAGTTTAACAGTAACAGAGCTAAAGACATACAAATACATTAACTCTATAGACAACTCAACGTTAAATATTTCATTATTAATTAGTAGTATAAGGCTCAACGGTCTTGTTTTCTCTAGTTCACATTGTAAGAGATGCTGAGAGAAAACAGATGATTAAAAGAACAGGCAGAGAATTACAGCATAGATAGTACAAAGATATATCAGTAACACAAGGAAAGCTCTTAGCTAGCTCTCTTCCAAAGTCTCCATCTTCCCACTTATCCCCAAAGCAAGGTACTGTGTCACACACACCTGTAACCCCAGCACTTGGACAGCATAAACGTGGGGGGCGGGGGGGGGGGGGGGGGGGGGGGGAGGAGACACGACCCAGGAACCCAAGGCCCGCCTTAGTTTCATACCAAGTTCAAGACTGGCTTAGGCTACATGAAACTGTTTCAAAACGAAAAGAATCGACGTGTATTTTTCTAAATCAGATGTCAATACTTCATTTAAAATTTCAAAATAAAGTCAAAGAACAAAATAAGAAACAGGGCAAAACACAACACTATCCTCTTCCAAGACTTTACAAAGTACTAACTAGCAATAATTTATATAAACAGAAGGTAATATTCTATTTGATTCTGAAACTGTGTTGTAAATATTATCTGAGGCCCTTTCAAATCTACCTTTCTTTATCTACTGTTTCAAATGTATGCATTTGAATCTCAAAAAATAATAAAAGAACCAGAAATTAAACAGGCATTTGGGAAGGGAGGTTGTGTTAGGGTCTCACAGTGACATATTCAAAGTAAACTGTAACGCCATGTTCCTAATCTCTGAAGGAGAAAATCTTGCAATAGCACATTCCTACAAAGCCAGTCCATGGTTTGGGGAGGCTAGAGGATCTGCTGATTGAAACCCTGCTGAGCGAGAGGGGTCAAGGCCAGCCAGTCTCAAACACACCTTTCAACTTTCCATTCCCAAATTCTACCCTTAATAAACCTCCCAGTTCTAGATTTCATGACCCTTTAACATTAAAGACTGACTAGTAAGAGAGAGGAAATAATTCATGAAATACACATGAAACTAAGGGCCTTTTCTGCTAATCAAAAGAAAAAATAAAAAGAAACTAGATGAAAAAAACAAAAACCACCTGTCACATTATTGAGTGAGTTACTTAACCCTGAGGTTTTATTAAGATATCATTCCTTCACAGGAGTGTGCAAAGAGACAGAGTAAGAAATGTGCTAGTGGCATTACTATCATCAATTAGCCCTTAAAAATCTAAGTAGTGAACCACTGTCAATGCATCGGGGGTCCTTCCAAATTTACTGTACCCCACTGTTATGAAGGTATATATTTGGATCTCAAAAAAAAAAAAAAAAAGAAAAAGAAATAAAAGAACATTTCACCTAGGTTCTTCAAGCAAAAACTACCTTCCCCTTCCTTACACACCCCAAAGCCTCACTATCTAGCCCAGGGTGGCCTTAAAACCGCAACGCCCCTGCCTCAACTTTCTAAGTGCCTGGGATTACAGGAATGCAATACCATACTCATCCTTCAATAGCTTTCTGATTACAATTATTTGTGTCTCACAATTATTTTCTGGTAAAGTTCCCGCTATCAAATGATTTATGAACTGAACAAGATGTCTGAATTATATGGCAATACTGAAGTGTAAAAGAAAAGCAGTTAGAACAGAAGATAAGCATACTTAAGAGAATTCTGTAAATATGGAGATGACCATTTATATTAAGAATTATGAGGCTGGTGAGATGGCTCAGCAATCAAGAGGCTGCTCTTCCCAAGATCATGAGTTCAATTCTCAGCAACCACATGGTGACTCACAACCATCTATAGGGGAATATGATGCCCTCTTCAGGCTGATGTATATGCAGCAGAGCACTCATACATTAAATAAAGTTTAAAAAAAAAAAAAAAACACAAAACCCTTTTCAAAAAAGAATTATGAATAGCAACTCCGTATTTTGTTTAAATAATATGTGGACTCATCTTTTTTAGTTTTCAGTAGTAAAAATGTAGATTTACTAAAAGTGAGAGTAAAAGCATAGACTATCCTCCACACATGGAAGTGACCCAGCACACATGGGCTAGCCTATACAGGCCGTTCTTTTCCTTTAAGATTCTTTTCATTTTTCTGACCAAACTTAAAGTGGCATCTTTATTATCTGTCACAAAGCTTTTCCTTCTTAAATGCTTAAAAAAAAAAATTAGGAGCAGTTTGAGGATCCAAAGATATTAAACACTGTTAGACTGTAGAGTCCTCAAGATCTGATTTCTACTCCATGTCACATTGGTTTGTCAATTCTCAACAACTTTCAAAAAAGAATCATTGTAGGATCAGTCATGACATAAAATAATTTTTCAGTGCATTGGCAATGACTATGAGTGATTCCATCTTGCAAACCTAACAGAACACTGAGGCAGCTGTCACTGGGCAATGTCATCTCAAGGGCCCACAGCCAAGTAAGTGACCCTCATCAATGAATAGCTAAGAGACTTTTATAAGCATTATATACAACAACCTTCAATATAAAATATTTACCTTTTCAAGAATACATTTTTAAATTCTATTTATATTTTCTGTTGCTTTGTTTTAGATCAGATCTTGCTGTTACCTAGGCTAGCCTTGAACCATGAGACTCATGCAATCCTTCCATCTGATTCTCCTAAATAGCTAACTTACAAATGTGCCACTACACACAATTTTAAGAACAGACACCAATTACCAAACATTGACTTTATCTTGTTGGGTGGTAGAGTATTTCAAACAAACCCTCAGTAGCTTAGATATCTGAGACTCATGTATCCTATGATGGCCCTAAATCTGTAGCAATCCTCAGCTTCCCAAATGCTAGGGTTACAAGCAAGAGCCACTATGTCCAGAGAAACAATTGTCAACGTTAACTTCCTCCAATGAGAATAAAAGAAGTAGACAAGAATTACTGTACTGTCAGGCAGTGGTGGCGCACACCTTTAATCCCAGCACTTGGGAGGCAGAGGCCAGCCTGGTCTACAGAGTGAGTTCCAGGACAGCCAGGACTACACAGAGAAACCCTGTCTTGGGGAGGAAAAAAAAAAAAAAAGAATTACTGTACTACCCATTTGATTTTGACAAATTTGAAAAAACTTTTAGGCAAAAAGAACTAAATTAGCTCTTTATCACTGTGTTATTTAGAAAAAAGAAGTTGAGAAAATTCCATTTTCCATGTTATTCTCCTTGAAAATCTAGTCATTTTTAATACAACATAAAATTGCTTTCAAATGATAATACAGATGAATATTTTACAGGTAAACTTTTTCTTTAGCTTTAAATTTAGGCCAAAACCAAAAGCAGGGTAGTAAGACACAGCTCAGTGTTAGAACTTGCCCCGCAAGCCATATCCCTGCCTATAGCCAACAGGCCTACTCATCTCCAAATAAGCAGCAAGAAACAAAGGACTAAATACATAAATAGGCAGCATGGTCAACAACAAACCCAGCAAGCCTTCCTTCATCTGCGCTCACATTAGGAAGCATTAGCAAGTCTATGACACAAGTAAATGGCACCTTCCTTCAGTGCTGCTGTAACAGTTTTGTGATTAAGAACCAGTTTTAAATAACCTACTCTTCAAGCACACGCCCCAGATCATATAAAACTCATAGTCTTACTTTAAAAGTTGGATAAGCACTTAAATAACTTGTTTCTAGCGAAAATTAAGTGTTTTATCTTAACTACTTTAAGAAAAATCATCATTCTCCAATGTTTAGAAATTCATAAACCACTGCTAAGAAGGTAACAAACATTCTAGCCACTGAGCTTAGGAGGGTCCCTGTGTATTATAAGTTTGCTGGAAGAGCGCTAGAATAATAATACTATTTCTTGCATTTAAAAAAATGTCTAAACAAGGGGGCTGGAGAGATGGTTCAGTGGTTAAGAGCACTGACTCCTCTTCCAGAGGTCCTGAGTTCAATTCCCAGCAACTACATGGTGGCTCACAAGCATCTGTAATGAGATCTGATGCCCTCTTCTGGTATGTCTGAAGAGAACTACAATGTACTCATATACATAGAATAAAAAGATTTATTTAAAAAGAAAGAAAGAAACAAAGAAGAAACAAACAAACAAACAAACAAACAAAGGGGGAGGGGAGGGGGCAGGGGCAGGGGCAGGGGCAGGGGCAGGGGCAGGGGCAGGGGC
>JADRCG010010310.1:4400164-4448253 GCA_019844195.1 Rhabdomys dilectus
AGGGGCAGGGGCAGGGGCAGGGGCAGGGGCAGGGGCAGGGGCAGGGGAAGGGGAAGGGGAAGGGGAAGGGGAAGGGAGCAATGTGTGTGTCGGGGAAACAAGAGGTTTGTTTTGTCTTCCACCTTACAGTACTGTCCTTTCAAAAAAAAAAAGTCTAAACAATCTGAAAAAGCAACTAAGGAACGATTATAGGACTGGGGTGTGGCTCAGTTTACAACTACTTGGAACTGTGCACAAGACCTCGAATTTGATCCTCTGCACCACAAAACAAAAACAAACAAACAAAAAACAACAACAACATAATACCTGCCATTAAAGAAGCTAGGAGATCAAAACACTATTTGCTACTAACTCGGTTGATTTTTGTAAGATAATGAAGACCTTCTCCACTCAAAGATGTCAAAAGAACTAAATGAGCCAGGTGTGGTGGCACATGCCTTTATCCCAGCACCTGAACAGGCAGTCACCTCTGTCTGAACTTAAGGAACAGCCTGGTCTACCTAGTGAGTTCTGGGCCAGCCAGGGCTACACAGTGAGATTCTGACTATTAAAAAGACAAAACCAGAACTGGAGAGATGGCTCAGAGGTTAAGAGCACAGTCTGCTCTTCCAGAGGTCCTGAGTTCAATTCTCAGTAACCACATGGTAGCTCACAACCATCTGTGATGAGATCTGGTGCCCTCTTCTGGTGTGCAGGCAGAACACTGTATACACAATAAATAAATCTTTAAAAAAAAAAAACTACATAAGAACATGTACAACAAGCCAGAAATACTAGTAGGTATGCAATACTTAGCAATATGAATTGGTGTCCTGGGGATATGGCGTTGTGCCTGTGAGCCCACCAAATGGACAATGAAGCAGGAGGAGCAGGAGCTCAGAACAAATTTTAGATACAGCAATAAGACAGCATAGGACACAGAAGAACCTGTCTCAAAAATTCTGTGGAGAGTGAAGAGAGTAGAAGGAAACAGAGCAATGGAAGCCAGGTAAAAGTGCCTCCCATCTGTAATACAACATTGCAAATTAAAGCAGAAGGACTGCTTAGAGTTTGAGGCCAGCTCAAGCTACAAAGAAAAACCCTTTTACAAAAAACAACAAAATTTTTTTGATGATAATCCAATGATATTCTAGGATCTTTTAAGGTTTTGAATGAAAACAAAAATTGTCAAGAATATTTCTGAACTTCACTACACATTAGAGAGAGCACTCTACTTAAAGTAACCATAAGCACCATTTCTAACACCTCATGAATCCTGATTTAATCAAAAGCAGAAAGTTATTAGAAGCACAGGCTTTGAAGTCAAACGTAAGCCAAACCCCAGCTGTTCAACTTTAGAGGTGTGACCTTAGACAGATGACTTAAATTCTCTAAGTTCAAATGTGTCCATTAAACAGGATTATACTTACCTTGTAAGACTAGGTGAAAACTAAATGAGAAAATACACGTAGTGCTTTTACAAGAAGTGCGGCTACATATGGTCATATGCTTTCTATTAAACCCATACTAATAGTCAGTATGTAATACATCAACCATGGCTGCCGTTCATGACCCAAATCCACAATAATATTCTTTAATCAAGATTTGTCTAAGAATCCTTTATCATATACTTAATTCCAGGTTCTAAAGTAAAGAGTTCAAATCATATTATTAATATGGAAAATCAGCACAGGTATTTTTTATGTTTTAAGATAATCAATCTTCAAATACAGAAAATTGAGAATTTGGGCAACAACCTATACAAATATGTGACTAAATGAGATATAAAATAATACGGAGGGAGAACTTTAAAAGCAAAACCAACATACTATTAATCAAAATGCTAAAACAAGGTTTGCTATTAATCATATCACGGGTATCTGAGTGTATCTCCATTCAAGGATTAACATTCTGTGTTTAATTGTTATGCTATAAAATATATGGTTATTTTAAACAACAGAATTGGGAACAAGATAAAGGAAAGAAGCTTTATGGCACAGTAGAATAAGACATATGGAATGTTAAATTCTAGCCTACAAAACCTGTAACTTGGCTGTGGTAAATGTATTTGAGAAAATATTTTTAAATCAGCTAAAACACAATAAGAAAAATCAGTCAAGTGTCAAAATTTATCATTTTAAAAACTGCAATATACCCTAAACCAATAAAATTACCTTCCATGAATTTTATAGATAGATGCTCAGGATTACTCTAACTCAGTGTCTCAGACAAGTTCTAATAAGCACAATATTTTGATACAGAAAAAAGTACTTGCCTTCATACGGTGTGTCTGGAGGTCCTGCTATTTCTCCTCTTAATTCTGTAAAATTCTCATCTACAAGATCTACTTTAATTTGATTTTTGCTCGTCTTAAAAATAAACAGAAAATAAATGTTAGTTATGCCAGCAAGAAAGCCTATTTTAAAATATTATCTATTAAAAAATTAAAAACCCATTTTGTTTGATTATCTACTTTAATAAAACAAGTCTATGTTTTCCTAAGGCCTAAAAGTTTTATATAAATTTTAATGTCAATTTTATAATAAAATAGTACCAACTTGAATAAGAGTACAACTGCTTATTGATCTTAGAAGAATTTTATTAGAGACAAATTATTTTCTGTTGGTCAATTCAATGCATGCATGTTGACTGCTAAGATGCTATCTCTACACTGTCTCTGCCCAGTCACCAAAATATTTGTTAGGAAAAGCCATTTAGGCCACAAGCTCCCATTTAAATTAAGCATAACAACTCTAGATATTTGAGTAACTGATTTACTGTACCACCACCCACAGCAATGATAAATACTCTATGCATAGCATTCCTTTCCACAGTAAAATCCTTACTAGAATCTTCTGATGCCTTCTATTTATTTTTCAGATTTATTTACTTAAGTGACAACTACTTTCAACTAAAACAAACCTAATTTAAATTTATCTGTTTCTACTTATTTTGCACTTATGCTTCTCAAAGCATTTATCATAACCTTGTGAAAAGTGGACTCAAGAGTCATGGTGACCCTGAAGAATTCAGAAGCACCCAGTGTGGTACACGGTAGCATTCTCTTCTAGGGATCTAGCTGCCTGAGACGAGTGCTCCCCATCTACCAGCTGTGCCTTTCTGGTTATCTCATTGGTCTACATACTGAGCACTCTGAACACTGCTCATTTACAGGTTTTCTCAACTTAAAATTAAACACCTAAAGTTCACATTTTTTTATCTGAATTTATTATTTTTATGTAAGTAACATAGAAAGAAAGATTCACAGAGATTTAAATTGTTGGCTTTTAGAAGCACCTTCTGAATGGACAGAACAGCAACGATGACTACTGTTTAAGGTCTTTAGCATCTTCTTTTCACCTCTAATAAAAACAGCCAGTTTTTCCTTTTTGTATATTTTTAGTCTAGAAACAGTATGTAACTCAAAAATCCAAGTTTTTGTAAGTTTTCATCATTCATAGTATTTTAACAAAAGCACAAGATGAAGAGACATGACTTTTATGCATTCTAAAAACATTCCAGTTGGTACTGGTTTCTTTAATAACCTTTTTCTATCTGAGATGGCAGCATCTCATTTTTTTCTTAACATTCAAATGATGATTATTAATGATAAATTGCACGAGAAGCTTCCTGTGTCCTAGGAAGTGAGCACTCTTTGTATTTGTGGTGGAGGAAGAAATGTGTATTTTAGTAAAAGTGAAAATATCTTGTCCATTGTGTACAAGAAAATTGTTAAGAAAATCGGAAGCAAAAATTAGAGGTAAAACTGAGTTTTACCAACCAATTCAAGCACCCACAAGCATCAACTTCATACCTCACTTCTTCCACTAAAATGTCTAAGCAAAATAGTATCTTCTAAATTATCAGCTCTTTCAAAGATTACTACACAGCATCCTACAATCCATTCTCTCCAGTGTAAAATGAAGTAAATAACGCTAAAATGCTTTTGACACTAAACGATCTAATTAGAGTTGTTTTTGAAGGGGGAAAAAAAGGTAATAAGTTAGAAAACTGCTTTCTTGCAACCGCTCCAATTATCTGATTAGTAAAACGCTAAGTAGTTATCAATTTTTATACCTGTCCCTATATTTGTCCATATGTCTCCCAAATTATAATTCAGAGGTGAAAATATGAACTGTTTCACTGTAGAGAAAGAATACTAGTAGTATATGAAGAATTTACTAAATCTGCTCAAGAAAATACCATCACCATAATGAATCCCATAAAGAAGCATTTTACGTTCTAGAGAAGGGTCTTTATCTGCAGATAACTAAAGCTAAAAAGAAAATGAAAAGTTAAAAATGAGAATTTTTCACAAGTCAATTTTTTCTATCAAGTTAATTTTTAATCAAGTTAATAATTAATTTTTTTATATCGTCACAGTCTGATTTAAACATTCAATTACTTCACAATCCAAACCTCCTACTACCCACACAGGTTGACTTAACATATCAGTATGTCACTCAGAACACTTGGAAACATAGACAACAGCAAGAGAGCACACTACTAGACTACTAGAGCATGGACACTGGAGTCAGATCTATGAAATGTCATCGGCACTTTTCAGAATAAACGGGTTTCCTAAGCACACACTGCATCATTACCTTTGCTTAATAACAAATACCTACAAATCTTTCATTAGAAAGTATGATTTTATAATTCACTTCACAGTTTTAAAAATGGAAACATTAATTTCTAAAAAACAAAACAATGTGTTACCCATAAAGAGTCACAAGCAGAGCTGTAGCTTCCACACGAAACTTTCAGTGTGTTATTTTGGTACCACACCTTTAGTGAGGACAACTGCAAAGCTGTTTTTCTATAACTTTCTTCTAACACAGTTCAGCACAAGGCAGGAAGGACTTAAAGTAGTCTTGGCCTTTCTGACATTCCTTTGGATCTACAAAGTATTACTAATGCCCAAACACAAATGATGGCCAGGCATGGTGGTGCATACCTTAAGTCCAGCACTCAGGAGGCAGAGGCAGGCACTCTCTGAGTTTGAAGCTACATAACAAGTCCCAGAACAGCCAGAGAGGCCCTTTCTAAAAAGGCAAAGGGAGATATGGGGAGTGGGATGCACAGAGGAATAAAAGATACAGCTCCTAGTAAGTAACGTAACTATTAAAATAGAACAAAACAGCATAAAACACTGAAGATTGTGTGGGAGAAGCAAAATAAATGAACATATTACTAATAAGAAAGTGCAGAATTCTCAGCCCAGCACTTAGCTCACTAAGTAAGAGTGTCTAGAACACATGAAGTGCGGGCTGAGTATGATCCCAAAACTAGGGAGGCGGAAGGAAGAGACCAGATACTGAGGATCATCCTCAGCTACACAGCAGAGCTGAGGCCAGCTGGACGACACAGACCGCGTCTCTCAAGAAGGAGGCCGGCCACATGGTTCAACAGATAAAAGAAATTGTCACCAAATGTGGCAATTTCTTAAAACTTACATGGTAGAAGGAAAGAACCAACAACCCCTACACTAAGACAAGTTGTCGTCTCTCTCTGCACCCACATGTGCATATACACACACGTACACACACATATACAGACACACAAATGTAAAAATAAAGAAGGAAAAACTGCAAAATGTAATGCAGCCCTAAGGCTGAGAATAGGTATAGAGCATGTGCTAGGCCCGAGCGCAAATCCCAACACTACCCTTCCCCAACTCCCCCAAAAAGGCTGACACAATTCTAATACATTTTCAGAGATGAGAGAAAAACGAAGAAAGCAATCCTTGACACAGTAATGCTGAGTGCAAAGCAACAATTGATGCTATTACTTTATGTAGTGCACACCAACCTCAAACCTGTGGAGATCTTTCTGCCTCAGTCTAGTGTGTGCTGGGATTTTAGCTGTGTGCCACCATATACATATTTGGTATTGAGGATCAAAGCAAGACTTTGCACATACAAAGCATTCACTACCCAACTGAGATACATTACTAACTCATAAATACAGTATTTGTTGTTGGGGATACAGGTGTTTTGCATGCACATTATGTCTGTGCACCACTGCTTGTCTGGTGCCCGTGGAGGTCAGAAGAGTCCATAAATAAAAAAAATTGTATACACCTTACTTGTATCCTAAAATGAAATTTTAATCCAAATATCAAGTTGAGCCAGGTAGTACATATCTATAATCCAAGCACTACAGATACAGAAGTATGAGGATCACCTCGAGTCTTGTAAGCAGTTCCTCCAATACGTCGGCTGTTCTTGAAATGTGCTTTTGTGCCTCTCCCAGGTACGGTAAATATACATGGGTTTACTTCAGATCATGTTTCTACCATTATTCAGATGGTGTTTCTAACCAGGGGCCATCCTCATGACTGTACACAGCTTGAACTCACCTGAACTTTGTTCATATGACCTTGCTTAACCCTCAGAACGTAATTTCTCTGACATCCTAAAGAAAGTTAGTGATTGCATGAGACTTTAGTCCTCCTCATTTTAGGCTACATTCCCATGTCCATGCCCCCAACTAGAGTGGTAACTCTACCACTGAGTTACATCTGTCCAGCCCTGGTAGAAAGAAAGGACTACTAATTTAAGATGGGCACAGTAGTTCAAATGTACAATCCCAGCACTTGGGAGGCTCACACAAAAGGATGACCAGATTGGGCTTGACAGTGAATTCTATGCCAGCCTCCACTACATAATGAGAACTTGTCTTAGAGGAAGAGAAAGTGGACCAGCAAACTGATGGAAGAGAAAAATGCTATTCTCCATGGCTTGTTTAAAATAAATATTTTTAAAGTTTAGCAGCTACGTTTGTTAAGTCTCAAAGAAATCTGGGACAGGTCTTACCCAGTACCTACGGCTCTTCCCAGCACTTCCCACATGACTTCCTACCCTAAGCCCCTCCCTCTGAGGGGCTGAGCTTTCATTTACCTATATAACTCAGCCACTTGCCTCCCTACCTGAATCTCCTGATCTCTTTTTCTGATTGCCTGCCGTCATCCCCCACAGCACCATCCCTTTCCCTTTTTCTCTCCCACTGCCCTCCCCTCCTCCTTTCATGGCTATGTTCAGTTCAGACCCTTTGTACTCCACTTCAATAAGGCCCCCCTCAACCACACCTTACAGTCAGCAGACACAGTCCTCTATTTTTCACTCACCATTATTTTCCCAACATTTAATATACATTATTTAGCTCTAACCTATTATTCAATGACTTAAAAAAAAAAAAAAAAAGCCAAGATTTTTATCTGAACATTGGGGGGTGGAGAGTGAAAATCAAGCCCAGGTGCCTTGAGCATGATACCAGAGCTACACCTACTGTCCCTAACAGCATGGGGCATTTCATGTTCCCCAAGAACAGTTGACATGAAAACTAAGAAACTGAGACCAAGCAAACATTTACAGCCATTATTAAGAACAAATCGTAACCCTAGTGTGGGTCACAAAACCTTTAATCCTAGCATTACAGAGGCAAAGGTAGCCTGGTCTACAAAGCATATTCAGGCCCGGCAGCTACACAGTGAGATCTTAAAACAAACAAAAAGAGTAAACTGCAAATCAGTGCTACTCAGCAGACAAAGTGACCAGCAATGGTCTGGGAACCATGTGGGACAGGAATTCAGGAAACTCTTGGAAGGCCTTGCTCTCTGACCTCCACCCCCCAAGGAAAAGCCAAAGGCATGCTTAGAAAACATGGCAGAAAAAGTCAAATGTGACTAATGGCTACTGCATTATTGGACAGGTAATGCTATTCTAGCTAGAGAACCTGAAAATAATACCCTCTCCAGTAACAGTAACAATGTGTGAGGCTAAAATTATTAATCTTCATTTCAGTTATCATACTTCAAAAACCTGAAGTGCAAAATGAAGTTATAAATTTTCTTTTATGTATCCCAAAGCTGGCTTCAAAGTAGATATCAGTTCAGAATGATTCTGAATTTTTAATCCTTCTCTCCAATCCCTAACCAACCTCACCAGAGTGCTGGGACTACAGGCACTTGCCATGACCAATTTATGTGGTGCTGTAGACTGAACCCTGCATGCTAGGCAAGCCCCCTGAACTGAATGATATGTGAATATTTACTAAAATTATTTCAAGGCATTATTACTAGTACTGTTAGTATAAAGACACAAGAACAACTACATATGTAACTTTCAAATATGTACGGATCCATGAGAATAGGCAGGAGGTGGTGATGTACACCTATGACCCCAGCACTCAAGAACTAGAGGCAGGCAATCTCTGTGAGTTAGAAGCCGACCTGGTCTACAGAGTGAGTTCCAGGACAACTAGGACTACACAGAGAAACCTTGTCTCAAACAAACAAACAAACAAACAAACAAACAAACAAACAAACAAACACAAGAACCAGCAGACTTTAATCCCAACACTCAGGAGGCAAAGGCAGGTGAATCTGAGTTCCAACCAGCCTAGTCTTTGGGAATAATCCAGGACTACACAAACTGTCTCAAAACAAAAACAAAACAAAGCAAAGAGAAAAAAAAGAAAAGAAACAAAGAAAGCAAGCATCAGAGTACTAAATAAGAGAAAAAATCTAAGAAGCGACTTCCTTGAGAAAGCTACTTTTTAAAAAACTATAAACTTTTTAATTCCCATACTCAGGAGACTGGCATGACCTATATCCCAAGTTCCAGGGCAGTCAGGATTACACAGAGACCCTGTCTCAAAAATAATAAAAAGTCCAACTTAGAAACTTGACACAGAAAGTCCATCCTCAGCAAAACAGAAGGGGGTTCAGCACGTTTGAAAACTGAAAAATCCCCAATATAGAAAGTATGTACAACATAAGAGAGTAAGAATTAGGGAGTAAGCCATAGACAGTAGCTAGATAATCCAAGATTAAAAAGATGAGAAGAGGGCTGGGGAGATGGAGTACAAGTGAGCACAAATACGAGCAATTAAGAATTCCTTGCAAGTTCCTGAATTTTCTGAAACTGGTCTTCAAAATGAAGAGAAGGTACTCCAGCAGGGAAAGAGAAAGATGGGCTATTGAAATAAATCCACAGTATTCTGCCCTAAACAAGGCCCACTCAAGAGAAATGTTGTATCACAGTCTTGGGTGATAAGGTCCTAAGTAGAAAAGTTGAAAACTTGAAATTAATTATGATAATCCAATAGGAGAATGCCACTTACATAGCTGTTTTTCTTTTTTTTAAGATTTACTTTATATGTATGAGTGTTTTGCTGACATATATGTCTATGCACCATGTGCATGCCTAATGCCCAAAGAGGTCAGAAGAAGGCACTGGATCCCCAGCAATCTGAGTTACTAATATTTGTGAGCAACCATGTGGATGCTAGGGGCTATACCCAGGTCTTCGACAAGAGCAACAAGTACTCTTAACCTCTTCTGTCTCTCCAGTCCCATAGCTAATTTTCTTAAACTAGATCTATGTCCACTAATTTGCAATATCCCTGTAGATATGTGAATAGAAATGGACCCTGTAGGCTCATATATTTGGTCATTAGGAAGAAGCAATACTTGACAGAAATTAGAGGGTGTGGCCCTATTGGAGTAGGAGAGGCCTTATTGGAAACAGTGTCACTAGGGATGAGCTTTGGGGTTTCAAAAAGCTCAAGGCAGGCCCAGTGTCACTCTCTTCCTACTGCCTGCCAATTCTGATATACAAGTCTCAGCTACCTCCCCAGAGTCATGTCTGCCTGCATGCCACCATAATAATAATGAACTAAAACTAAACCTCTGAACTGTAAGCCAGCTCCAATGAAATGCTTTCCTTTATAATAGTTGCTGTGATCCTAGTGTCTCTTCACAGCAATAAAACACTGACTAGAACAATCCTTAAAGGTAAACTGTTAACTTAAAAAAAGAAAAAAAAGCCGGGCGGTGGTGGCGCACGCCTTCAATCCCAGCACTTGGGAGGCACAGACAGGTGAATCTCTTGAGTTCAAGGCCAGCCTGGTCTACCTAGTGAGTTCCAGGACAGCCAGGGCTACACAGAGAAACCCTGTCTCGAAAAACCAAAAAAAAAGAAAAAAAGGAAGCAAGTCTAGAATAATCAGCACATGATCCCATTTTTGCCTCTGGCACTACTGGGGATTACCTTCATAAGAGAAACCAAGAGCTTCCTTTCTACCTCTCCAAAAGAGACAAATCTACAGGCCAGAAGGGCCCTTACCAGAGGCTGACTGTTCTGGCATCTTGTTCTGAGACTTTTAAGAGAAATAAATTGAGTCCCCAGTACAGTGTAATTTGCTTATGATAGTTCAAACTGACCAAGAGTAATAAAAAAGGGGGGCCATTTGTCAGTATACTAGATAAACTATCCTGATTGATGATGGAAAGCCCTTCCCCACATCCTAGAAATTGAAGGCACAGTCTAACATGTGACTGGGCAAACTGAGCTGATTCCCCCCAGAACCACTGTGTGAGACAGTTAGCCTTTAACTTGTGATCTTCATGCCTCTGCATCCCAGTAAACAAGATTTGATCTATATACTAACATATCTGATGCAATTTTCTTTTTCTTTTTTTTTAAGGATTTATTTATTTATTTACTTATTTATTTAATGTATATAAGCACATTGTCCTTGAAACACCAGAAGAGGGCATCAGATCCAATTACAGATGGTTGTGAGCTACCATGTGGTTGCTGGGAATTGAACTCATGACCTTTGGAAGAGCAGCCAGTACTCTTAACCGCTGAGCCATCTCTCCAGCCGTGCAATTTTCATCATACCAGAATTCTAGCTCAATAAACTTGAGTTAGAACTGAGAAACCCATCAGGACTAACAATAAGAGTGACACTGGCATCAGGAACAATCTAGTAAAACAGTTCTCAACCTGTGGGTTGACCAGTTGTGGTTAGGGTCACTGTGACTGGGGTCACATATCAGACTCCTATGTATCAGAAATTTACATAACAATTCATAACAATAGAAAAGTACAGTTATGAAATAGTTTTATGGTTGGAGTCACCATAACATGAGAAATTGTATTAAAAGTCACAGTATTAGGAAGGTTGAGAACCACTGCTCTAATAGATGAAAAACCGTATATATCTTACTTTCATCATCTTTTGACATAAGTTTTTTAAAATTGATTTTATGTATATGAGTGTTTTGATTACATGGATATATGTGCATCATGTGTATGCCTTGGGCCTGCAGAGATCAGAAAAGGGCATTAGATCCTCTGAAACTGGAGTTATGGATAGTTGTGAGTCATCACATAGGTGCTAGCAATCAAACCCAGGTCCTCTGCAAGAGTAACAAATGCTCCTACCACTGAGTCATGTCCTCAAGCATGATCTTTGTACATTTTTAAAATTCTCACAAAAAGCAAGTAGACAGAACTATGTTCCTAACAAATATTAATAAAACACAAGCCCTCATTCTTACGATAATCTTCCTTAAGCTCTGTCAACAAAAATTCTACCTTTCCCCAAATTACGTCGATGTCCCCAGATTCCCATTCAGCTTGAATTAAGTTCTCTAGCACTGCAAACCCAACAACTGGCTCCAGCCCACACGAACACTTCGATCACTTCTAAAAGACTCACTTCTCTCCTTAGTACAGATTCCAAGGACATTTCTTATTAACACTCTTACAAAATACTCTTGACAACTCTGATGTTTTCTTTTTCATAGTACTCACTGATAGCCCCCAAGTTAGTTAAGCTCATTTTCCAATTAACTTAAAAAAAAAATCTTTTCCTCTTGCCCCAAGCCACCACTACTAGAGGAAACACAACCACTGTTAATTGGTCTGTAAAGTACAGACCTCAAATCCCAACAGAAACTTAACACTGTCCTATGTGTCTCTCTCTGCTTCTATTAAAGATCATTCTTCCCACTCTGCTACCAACACCACCCTACCCCGGTTCTTTTTCAAGTTCTTTTTCTTTTTCTCTTGCAACTTCCCCAAGCAATCTTGTTGGAAAAAAAATTCTGATCACTCTCTAGCATAATCAGATTCTCCGACCCACCAACATATAATTCCTCTATCTGCCAGAGTTCTTTTCAAAGGTCCCTGGAGCATTACTTCCCCAGCCTTACTTCTCTATTCTCCTGCTAAACTTCTCAGCCCATCTTTCAGTCACCCACTCCAATCAGACTTCTGTTTCACCACTCCCATAGAAACTCTGGCAAGGACACCAATGGTCATTGTGTTGAAAAGTCAATGATCATTTTCCTTTCAGCAGCTCACAGGCCAATTTCTTCCCAACATTCTTTTCTTGGCTTTAGTGATATCATGTATTAGCTCACTCTGTCATCTATTAGTTTTCCTATTTCAATTTCAATATGTGCAAAGGGCTGAAACCATAAACCAGGACTTTATCCTAAAACCTTTATTTTAGGCAATTTCCCCCTAAATTACTCAATTGAGGCTTTATATGTATCACCTGCTTAGCTTACCTATGTCAAATCTCTCTCCAGATCTCACCTCCAAACTCATAACTCAACTGCTTGCTTGCTATTTCCATCAACATCAACATCAACCTAAAAAGGACATTTCAAAATTCTTACTCTTCTCCATTTCTCCCATCTCAGAAACAAGCATCACCACTAATTACTAGAAAAACAGATGTAGGTGTTTTCTAATTCATTAATTGTGTTGTTTCTACTTTTTCAACATATCCCAAGACTGCCACTGCTCTCCAGCTCCCTACTCCATTCTAAGCCATCTTACAATCAGCTCTTCTCCAAGTAACCTAGACAGTTTCCCAGATGATCTTTCTGAAATAAAAAGGGTAGTTTTTCCTACCGTTTTCCCATAGCAAGCTAGCAAATTTCCTTCCTCAACACTATAAACCTCTAGTGTCAACATAGACAGGTAGAAAGATCTGGAATTCAAGGCCAGCCTGACCTACACAAAAAGACATGGTTCCTGAAACAATTGCCTCTTTTCTTTTTTGCCAATGAAAACAATGGCTTTAAATGAAGAGCAATGTGTTTCGTCAAAATACATTTTTGAATATTCTCATCTGTGCATGGAGTAGAGGGCATATGGAGACAAGAAGACAATTTGTAGTAGGTGGTCCCCTCCACGTTGTGAGTTCCAGGGCTCAAACACAGGTCATTAGGCTTGGCATCAAGAACCTTTCTTTGCATGATAAAACATCTCATCAGTCCTAAATTACATCTCTTAATCTTCTTTAATTCAGTAATACAATTTTTAAAAGTGGAATCAGAAATGATTGAAAAGGACCTCTGAGAAGCCATTTTAAGGAGGCGGCAAGCTCAGCTCTCCCATGGCCTTCCCTGATGCAACTCACACATGTTGTCTGGACAATCATTTTGAGAATTTAAAAACAAAAAGTCCATTCTTAAGGACTATAAATTCGACCAGGCGGTGGTGGCGCACGCCTTCAATCCCAGCACTTGGGAGGCAGAGGCAGGTGGATTTCTGAGTTCGAGGCCAGCCTGATCTACCAAGTGAGTTCCAGGACAGCCAGGGCTACACAGAGAAACCCTGTCTCGAAAAACCAAAAAAAAAAAAGGACTATAAATTCAACATGAGAAGTAGTTTATTGGCTGAGCATGGCGCTATCTTTCTGTAATCCCAGTACTAGGGAGACTGAGATAGAAAGGTCCAGCCTAAGGCCAGTTTGGAGCAAGCAGTTTGAGACCATAGACATAGCTGGACCCTATCTCACAAATTTAAAAGATTTGTAATCTATTATTACACTAAGGCTACCTGAACACCTCCTTCAAACATCTCCTACTTGTGTAAGCTACTGATTACTATCTTGGGTTGGGGTTCAATATTAGATTCATAATAGCAAAATTACAGTTACGAGGTAACAACAAAATAAAGTGGTAGTGGTGGTGGAGACACACACACAAAACCACACAAACTTTTGTCTTTTCCTTTAAACCCTCCAATGGTTTCCACAGTCATTTAAACCTCAAATTTCTCCTTTAAAAGCCTTTGTCGTCTGGATCCTGCCACCCTTTTGAAGTTCATCTTTCATTGTTGCCCACAAACTTCTAGCTATAATGTTTTAGTTTTTTAAACAAAACTCATTCTTACTTTGAGTTAAATAGTTTCAAGTCTAATGGTTATGTAGTAAGACTACCAATGTCTACTACTGGTAATGTATCAAATCACTAAAAAAGAAAAACAGGCCAGATGTGACACACACCTCTAATCCCAGAACTAAAGAGACAAGAGGCAGATTGATCTCTGACTTCCAGGCCAGCCTTTTCTACAGAGCTACTTCCAGGAGAGCCACTGCTATAAATGGAAACCCTGTCTTTAAATTTAAAAAAAAAAAAGGGGGGGGGGGAGGGGAGGGGAGAACAGTGGTGCACAGCATTTGCAAATTAAAATGTAATTAAGCTGGGCAAGGTGAGCTGATGCTTTTAATCTCAGCACTGGACATAGAGACAGGGAAATCTCTGTTTACAGGCTGATATACATAACAAGTTCCAGACCAGCCAGGGATACATATGAGATCCTGTCTCCAAAAAAAAAAAAAAAATTAGGGAGAAGAGAAAAAGGAAAACAGAAGACTAATTTTCTCGTCTTTAGTTGTTATGATTATCAGCTTTCTACACATATATAGCTGATCTTCCTAACATATAACTAAGTTTATTCAAATTCACCCTCAAAGTATACTGTTCATTCTGGAAGAACTCTCTCCCTGAGGGTAAATTAAATTACTCAACCTTATAGCTTCCCTTATGCTATACACACTTAAAATTAGCTGTTCAGTTTCTCACTGCCTCGGCATGCCAAAATTTACTCAGTAAAGCAGTGACTATGTCTATTTTATTAACCACCTAGGCAGGTGAATAAATAAAAAAATATCAAGTTAAACAAACAAAAAAATCCCACAGGGACACAGATGATGTCATACATACTATTCAGGTGCCCCTTGAGATCTTCAGAGGTGAAAACAACAAAATAAAGCCAAAATAATTCCCCTTTGACTATCTTCCTTCCTAGTTTTTGATGTATTTAATTTTCTAAATACAGGATGCAACTAAATGAGTAGCCTATAGATATGCAACCTGACCTGGAGGCCATCTTCAACAATATATACTTTTCCTAACCTCAGAAGCAGAGCAAAATGTATTATTTTCATAGTGGTTGGGATAAGCTTCCCAAAATTCCTAAATTTATTCAGGAAAATAAATGTCTCCTACTTACCCACAATGTGCTTAGCAATGGAGAATGAACTACCAAGAAATTGGATCTTTACCCTCAAAGATAGACCTCCATTGATGGGTGGGGGGTGGGGGTTGTTGTTTTGTTTTCAAGACAGGGTCTCTGTGTAATGCTGGCTGTCCGGGAACTCTCTCTGTAGACCAGAGATCCATTCAGCAATGGCCTGCTTCTGCCTCCTGAGTACTGGGACTAAAGTCTTAACATCATCCCAGCTGGCACATGCCCAGTTCTTTAAGAAGGCACACAAAGGATCGTGCAGCAACTCACAAAGTAAACATCTTAGGACATAAAGTATGATCAAATCCAGAGACATTAAGGGAAAAAAGGCCTGACAGCTGGACACAGTGGCACACACCTTTAATCCAACAGTCCAGTTCAAGACCTATCCTATACAGTGAGTTCCAGGACAGCCAGGGCTACTCAATATCCTACATGGGGAGGAGGTCTGACAGTCTAGTCCTAACCACCTAGGTTTGTGGATATAACAGAATATGAAATAACATGCCAGGTATATATAAGGCACTTGGTTTGCATGGAAGCAGAGATGTCTTAGGGGAGCAATTAGGTTAATTTAGAAACCAGATATGGCATAAACCTGTAATCTCAGCATTCAAGAGGCTAAGGCTAATTTTTAAGCACTTTCTTGTTTGAAAGAATAAAATTTTATTTATAAGACAACTACTTATAAAAACACTTAAACTACATCCAAAACTTAATGAGAAATCAGTATACACTACTCACATATATGCTCAAAATTCTTGCCCATGCACATCAGTAATAAACTAGATGTAGTTTCTGCTTTTTTTAGTTCTAGGGACTGAAGAGATGGCTCAGTGATGATTTTTGCCAAGAACCTGGGTTCCATTCTCAGTACGCATCCTTAACTCCAGCTCCAGTGGGTCTGACGTATTCTTCTTGCCTACTCAGGCATACACATGCATGCACACATACACGTTTTCCTTAAAAGATCTACTTTAGTGGCTGTAAACCCCTTTAATCTCAGCACTCAGGAGGCAGAGGCAGGCAGATCTACATAGTGAAGTCCAGAACAGTCAGAGCTACACAAAGAAACCCTGTCGCAAAAAGCCAAAAAGAAAAAAACCAAAAAAGTCTACTTTACAAAAAAAAAAAAAAAAAATCCGAGTAGGGTTAGGATGTACCTCAGCTGGTAGACCGCTTGTCTAGCATGACAAAATCCTACAGGTTCAGTGTCTACCCCATAAACAGAATGTGGAATTGTGTAACTGTACTCTGTACGACTCTGAACAGAGTAACACTTGAGACAAAGGAAGACCAAAAGTTCAAGGTCACCCTCATTTACATTTCAAGTGTAAGGACAGCCCAGGATACAAAAGACTCTGTCTCAGCTAGAAAGAAAGAAGTGGGAGCACAAAAGCAAACTGTACCCAAAGATTTAAAAGTGATAACTCTTTAAAAATATTAAGCTATTACATTCCAGGAACCCTGCAAGATGCTTAAGAAAAGGGGATTCTAAGAATTTAAGGAGTTTTCCAGAAGTCTATCAAAGACAGACCTAAGTACAATTACTGATATAGAATGCGCTAATGAAGTATGACAATGACACTGGAGAACAGAGAAAACTAAAGGTTCAAGAAGAACATACGGGCATTTTAGCCATGCTCGATGATACACACAACCTATAAGCACAGTGCTTCAAAATCAGAGGCTGCCCGTTCCGAGTCAGTACCAGCCTCAGCTGTGCATCAAGTTCAAAGTCAGCAGAGTCTACACGAGACCCTATCTTTAAAAAAAAAAAAAAAAAGAAAAGACGAGGTGATGTTTTAGGATAAATTTCATTTCTTTCTTTTTTTTCCCAAGGGGGAGGGGAGGGGAGGGGAGGTTTATTCAGGAGGTAGGGCAAAGGTGGGGGGAAGATGGAAGAAGAGAGAAGAAGAGAAGTAGAGGCCAACCATGACCACATGGAGGGGGGGGCAGCGATGCTAGAGGCAAGAGGTTAAGAGGGTAAGAGGATAAGAGAGTAAGAGTAAGAGAATAAGAGCTTCTTTCTTTTTTTGAAACAGAATTTCATTTCCTTGTCCTGGTAGATCTTAATCTCCTAGTTCTGACAATTTCTTCTTGCTTATCCCAACTTCTTGGGTGCTGAGATAATATGCATGTGATCCCAAACTTGCCTAAGGAAGTAAAAAAGGACTGGAAGGATGTGGTGGCACACACCTGTAATCCCAGCTCTCAGGAGGAAGGCGGGGGTGGAGGGTGGGGGAATCTCTATGACTTCGAAACCAGCCTGGTCTACATAGAATTCCAGGCCAGCCAGAGATGTGTCTCCACAAAAACAAACGGAAAGGACTGGGGCAGTAAGACGGATCTCTAGGTAAAGCAACTAGCAACCTGAACAAACTCAATCCTGTGGAAACAGATCCAACTTGCAACCATGATGGTCCTTTGATCATCAACCCTCCCCACTCCAAACTAAATTCATTTTTAAATAAGGGAAAAGGGCTACTGAGATAGCTCAGTGGATAAGCCATATGGTGAAAGTAGAGAACTGACTCCACAAGCCGTTGCACAGTCACAATCTGCCATGGCGGACACACACACACACTAACTGGTCCAGGTCCTGCAGCTCAACTAAATACCAAGCAGTTCAGTGTTACTCAACCTCTGAAACACAAAGTCTTAAATTCACACAAGAATGAAAGTATAAATCTGAGCCTTGGCAATAAATAAGACAAAAAGGGTAGGCCAGAACAGCATAAAGGTTATGACTATGAAATAGGCAGCAGAGAAGTTAAAAGAAAATGATAGTTTATTTTTATATTTCATGTATGTGTTTTTGAGACAAAGACCCAGCTGATCTTGAACTTTCTATGTAGACCAGGCTAGACTTGAACTGACAGAAATCCACAAGGCTGTCTCTCAAAAGCTGGGGTTAAAGGCATCCCCCACCACGCCTGGCCTTTTTAAAATTTTTACTCATATATACAGGTGTGTGTCCAAGTAGCCCACGTGAGTGAAGTGGCCAGTGTAGCCAGAAGAGGACGTGGATGTCCTAGAGCTGGAGTTTCAGGTGGTTAGGAGGAGCTCAAAGTGAGCACGAGAACCAATCCTGAGTCCAAGCTGTACCTATTCTTAACAGCAGAACCATACATGACACTAGCACCTATATTTGTCTGTATAATGTACATGCAACTAGCAGTTGATAATCAGGTATATGCCTCTACAGATTTCCACATATTTATTTATTTTCTGGAGGAGGGATGCATATATGCCAAGGCGCAACCATGTAGGGGTCAGAAAACAATCTGCAGGAGTCAATTCTCTTCCTAATATGTGGATACTGGGGACTAGTGGTCAGGATTGGCAGTAAGTGCCTTTATCTGCTAAGCCTTCCTGTCAGCCACACTCCACCTTGTTTTTTTGAGCCAGGGTTTCTCAGTGAACCTGGAGCTTGCAATTTCAACTGGACTAGCTAATCAGCAAGTCCTAAGTATTCTGCCTGTCTCTGAACCTCTGTCCCCAATGCTGGGGTTAGAAGTATTCCACTATACCTGGCTTTTATATGAGTGCTCAGGACCAGAACTCAGCTCCCCACACTTGAGCAGCCAGCACTAAACCCACTGAGCCATCTCCTTAGCCCAAGATCTATAATGCAAAGATGGGATATAGCTAAGTGAAATAAAGTCAGTTACAAAGCACCAGTTACATATAGTAAGAGTAGTCAAATTCATAAGAACAGAAAATGGTGACTGTCAGGGATGGGGTAAGAGTAGAATAGCATCTTAGAAATAGTTAAAATTTTTGAGTACAGATTTTTTTTTCAGTTTTACAGAATAAAAGTTCTGGAAAAAATGGTAAAAATGGTTGTCCAACAATGTAAGTAAGTACTTAACCCCACTTAAGTATACACATAAAAGTGATTAAGCCAGCAGACTTTACTTAGTGCTTTCTCAGGACTAGAGGGGAGTATTGGGATCAAACTCAGAGACTTGTACATGCCCCAAATGATAAACTTTGCTATGTGCATTTTACCATAGTTTAATAGTTTAAAGAGTAAATACATTTAAAAATCCATATAATAGGAACTATCAAATGTATATAAAGAAGTCTTAGTCAAAAGTGATCTCCAAAAACAAAACAACAAACAAACACAAAAGGCAGGCAAGAAGTGAGGAGAAAGGAGAGGAAAGGAGAGAAGAGGAGTCAGGAATGGAGAACATTTTCACAGTTTTCCTGAATTTAAAAACTCTCCTAAAAGAGATTAACACTGCTGGGCAGTGGAGGTACCTGCCTTTAATCCCAGCACTTGGGAGGCCTTTGCAGGCAGATCTCTTGTCTACAGAGTGAGCACCAGGTTAGCCAGGGCTAGAGAGAAACTGTCTCAAAAAGCCAAAAAAGAAATTAAAATAAAAAATAAAAGATTAACACCTTGAGGCCCATATATCCCTATGCATTATTCTATTTGGTTATCTGCCCCAGATGTTCTCACATGACAAGGAAGCTCTTAACTTAAAACATTAGGAACTCAACATATGCAGTCATGAAGGAGCTAAGGAAATAAGCTATGAGTAAAACACAAACATTAGCACCTGAGTTCAAATCTCCAAAGCCTATGTAAAATGCAGTAACTCCAGTGTCCTTATGGTGAGATAGGAGGCAGACATAAGAATCCCCCAGAAACTTCTGAGCCAGCTAGCCTCCACTACAACAAAGAACAAAAAAGACACCCTGTTTCAAACAAGATGGAATGGTAGAGACCAACACCCGAGGCTGTCTGTCCTCTCACTGTGGCATGTCTCCTCCTAGGTGAGACCCTGTCTCAAAAAATAAAAAACGGAGCCAGAATTGATGTTAAAATCTTCAATAGCAAAACCAAGACTTAAAATCTAATTATAAAGCCCACACTCTTAATTACTAAACTTACTATGTAACAATTCAAGAATCAAATATCTATGCTTCCTGGCAAGTTTAAATTCTTACATAAAGAACCAATAAATACCTAATACTAATCTGTTACTCTTCCGTTTTTAATATTGAGCCTTTATAGTATTATATTATAAAAAGAATATTCTTGTGAAATGTTTACATACTGTGTTTGGAGTTGACAAAATGTTTAAGTTCACCGGCGGTGGTGGCGCACGCCTTTAATCCCAGCAGCCCCTGGGAGGCAGAGGCAGGCGGATTTCTGAGTTCGAGGCCAGCCAGGTCTACAGAGTGAGTTCCAGGACAGCACAGAGAAACCCTGTCTCGAAAAAAAACAAAAAAAAAGAAAAAAAAAAAAGTTTAAGTTCACCATTAACTGGCTCTGTGTCAAGAACCAACAACCAAACTCTTTGGGTCTCAAATTTCAGTCTTACAGGTAAGGAATTAATTATGGTAGCTTTGGACTTAAAAAAAAAAAATCAATAAATTTTAACTATTTCTAAGACACTATTAAGTATAGTGAGTTTGGAGTTCATTTAGGGTGTTGCTGTTTGACTGTTTAAGGCAGGGTCTAATATAACTCAGACTGGCCCTAAACCTCTCATCCTCCTGTCTCCAATTCCAAATGCTGAGGTTACAGGCTTGTCACCATATCTGGAGATTTGGTTGGTTGGGTGGTTGGGTGGGTGGTTGGGTGGGTGGTTGGGTGGGTGGGTAGTTGGTTGTTTTTTGGGTTTTTTTTAAGAGGATTTCTCTGTGTAGCCCTGGCTGTCCTGCAACTCTCTCTGTGGACCAGGCTAGGCTTGAACTCATAGAGATCTTCTGTCTCCTCAGTGCTGGGATCAAAGGCATATGCCACCACCAAGACTAGGCAGGATTTTGTTTTTTGAGACAGGGTCTCTTTATACAGCCCTGACTATACTGGAATCTGGTATCTACACTAGGTAGCCTCCAACTTACAATCATCCTGCCTCTGACAGTATGGTGAGTACTACAATTAAAGGAGTGGCCACCAAGCCTGACTGTAGGGTTTTTTTTTTTTGTTTTTTTTTTTGTTTTTTTTTGTTTTTTTTGTTTTTTTTTTTGGTTTTTCGAGACAGGGTTTCTCTGTGTAGACCAGGCTGGCCTCGAACTCAGAAATCCGCCTGCCTCTGCCTCCCAAGTGCTGGGATTAAAGGCGTGCACCCAGCCCTTTGTTCTTGTTTTTAAACAAAAGATTTCAAGAGCCCTCTGAAATAGTTTGGCAGGTAAAATTGGTCGGCAAGCCTCATGATTCCTGGAGCCTACAGTGGAGAGAATCACCTCTCCAAAGTTATCCTCTGACCTATGCAGAGACAAAAGAAATTTAAAACATTTAAAGGCATTTTTTGTAAACCTTCAAACTTCAATCAGAGTATATACTCATGTCTACTCTTCTATTCAAACATATTAATCTTCTCTACGAACTCAGAAAAGGTCAGGCATAGTGACATATGCCTTTTATCCCAGCACTAAGTAAACAGTAAGTTCAAACCAACAAGTAGGGCAAGATATGGTAGTGCAGGCCTTTAATCCTCAGCACTTAAGAAGTAGAGGCAAGAGAACCTGTGAATTTGAAGCCACCCTGGTTTACATAGACAGTCAAGACTAAATAGAGACCCTGTCACAAAACAACAAACCCCATCAGGTCTATATAGAACATTTCAAGTCAACCTGGGCTACATAGTGAGACCCCTTCTGAGACTTTTAAAGACAAAATAAGAAAAATAACTAGAGGTAGGAGTCCTATGACACTGCTAATATTCTGCTTCTTGATTTCAGTGCTGGTCATACTGCATATATATTTTACTTTGATATGAAAAAAGATGCTCTTCCCCCAAAGATAACAATATAATTTAACACCTATGCAGAGTACAGAAGAGCTATAGACCTTTCTGTCCTAAACAGAAAAAACAATGTCTTCCCGACCCTGTCTGTCCCACCTGTCTGTGCTAACAAGAGCTGAAGTCCTTCTCAACTTTTCTTGACTCCAGCCCAAGAACCTCTTCACTCGCATACCCTCCAAACACCCATCCACCACACTCCGTTATTTGTGCCTAGCTCCCCCTCTATTGTGACAGTGCTCACAATAGAAGCTGCAGTCTTACAGATGCTGGGCAAGTTCTCTACCACCTCAACTGTACTCAGTGCTGACCTAGCACTGCTCACTGTTACCTGCCCTCTATTTACTACCTTTCCTTTCTGATAACGTTATGTCTTCCAGGAGTTGAGAGCAAGATGCTCAGTATGTTCACAGAAAATAAAAATACACTTTACAAAGCAACATCTGCCAGAGATCAAAGCCTCCCTTTAACAAGTAATACAAAGTATTACAAGTAATAGAAATATAGGTCCAATTTTAATAATTAAAAGTATGCCTAGCCAGGCTGAAGAGATGGCTCAATGGGTAAGAGCACTGACTGCTCTTCCAGAGGTCCTGAGTTCAACTCCCAGCAACCACATGGTGGCTCACAACCATCTGTAATTGGATCTGATGCCCTCTCCTTATGTGTTTGAAGACAGCTACAGTGTTCTCATATACATAAAATAAAGAATTCTTTTTAAAAAGAAAAGTATACCTAGCCTTACTGAGCTATGATAGTGTAGGACATATTAGCATAAGTAAATCCAAATTCTTGAGCAACGTTCATAGACAACTTCTCTGAACCTCAATTTTCTCATGTAAAAAGTAAACGATGTAATGCAGAAACCTGAAGCAGATGGGCGGTGGTGGCGGTGGCGCTGGCCTCTACTCCTAGCAAGGAGTTTCTCTGTTAACAGCCCTGGTCATCCCGGAACTCCCCCTGTAGATCAGAGAAACCTTGCCTCTTCCCCCTAAAGGCATGCACCCCTCCCCCAACCTCTCCCAGCTATTTCTGGTTGAGGCATAATCTCTTTGTATCCCTAGTCATACTGGATGGAACTCAGAGATCTGCCTGTCTCTGCTTCCCCAGGGCTGGAATCAAATGCATGTTCTAACAAGTCAGCTATCTTTACAAAAGCACTTAAAAAACAGGCCAAAAAAAAGTCATCAGATCCACCATAATGAATAAACCTTGTACATTGGAGATTTACATAAAGTGACATGGTGAAATAATTACTTGACCAACTATTCAAAAGCTCATATTTATGAACTTAAAAAGGAAATATATAGACTGCATTATGGGGTCCTACACTGAGGTGAAAATTAATCAACACAACCTATCTATGGAACTGGGTTTACTAAAGTGTCAATGAAATCAAATACTGGTGAGGATAAAGCTAACTGTCGGCTGTGGCTTTCTACTAAATTTTATCTGACCTTTTCCAAAATAGTCTTTGCAACTTCCTTCCTTGAAATGTGTTCCCTACTAGGTTTTTAAATGTGAAAAATGTGTATTCATATTTTATTTTCTTCCTGAGAACCATTAACAATTTTTTTAATCTTGTACATGAGGATGAGCTTTTATTTTACTTGCATGTATGGGAGTAGAGGTCAAAGGAAAAATCTACCCTGTGGGTCGAGTTGTCAGCTAAGCCATCTTTACCCAGGGAGCCATCTCCTCAAGCCATCAGTTAAACAGTAGAATAGTAATAATATGCACTACTAGAGCCATCTAGAGCCAAACAAATGCTGATCATCTTCAACTTAAACACCAAATACCACGGTGGAAAGTCACACCATACAAAGCGAAGAGAAAATATCGATTTTCAGGGCAGTAACTTGACACTTTTAGATAAAAGAAAGCATGAGAAGTCTAAAGACTAGTATAACCTTATTATAGAATACATGTTTTAGGTGCTAACAAGATTAGCTGTTATCTTTTATTGAGAATGAATATACACATACACTCCCAAACTAAGTTCAATTATTAAAGAAAAAGTTTAAATCACCGTTAAAAATATGTGAATACAGTCATTCACACTGTTTTTCTGTATTGTATTGTTCCACAAAAATACAAAGTCATCCTTCTATTCAGAGTTTTGGCAAATGAATACAGAGGTCAGAGTTCATGCTATGTAAGACAGATCACTACTTATTTCTTAGTATGCTCGCTAAATCTGCTAATATTGTCACTTCAATTTTAAGTGACTTTCTACATGCCTACTTGGAAAGATGGATAATTATCTGCAAGCTGGGGGGCACAAATAAAGCTGGAGAGCTGCAAGATTGATAACAATTCCTCACATGATTAAAATGCCTAATTTTAAAAATCATTATTGACATTATCAAAGCACCAAGCAAGTATAAAAGAAAAACGTGTGAACCTTGAAGAAAAATCATTACTTTCAGAATTTTGTTGTTAAGTCCAATCACAAAAAAAGCTGGTACTTTGGTCGATTTAGGTCTAAAAAAGTTGTTCTGTTACTTTCACAACCGAGTAGAATTATTAAATCACCCTCAATATTTCACATAAATAAATTTATCGAGCATTAATGTACTTAAAATTTGCAGGACTTACAGGTAGTATGATTTTTATTTTTCTTAATATGCTATTTCCTGCTATAATATTTTGTGTCAGAAAAAATAAACCTAACTCAGTAATGAGCTACAACTATGTGTATCTGATGAAATCCCTTGTTTTTAATAGGCCTGTTTTTAAAAGTAAGACTCAAGTTAACTATGAGGGACATCATAATGAAGGTTCACAGTACAACAGTAGTCACAGAGGCATTGCCCTAGGAGAGCCTCTGATACCGGTAAACAGTATTTTGAAATAAGCTACTCAAACACTCCACTATTCTTTCTTCAAATCATTTCACTAACAAACAACTTGCCTTTGACCAGACCCCCAAAAAAAAGATTTAAATGTCAATGATGAGGCCTAGTTACCGGTTGGGTAGGTAGAAAAGAGATAATCAGCTCATTCGGAATTTATTTTCTATCCGTAGTGAAAAATGTTTCAACATCCCTTCCCTATACAGGACTACCCATTATGTCTCCATAGGTTCTCCCAACACTATGCTGTAAGGGAGTAACTTAAAGTCTTCCTCTCGTCCATACCTAAAGACTGTGGAGGCTCCTTCCCCCACAAGGAAAAGACAGCAAAGGCCTGGCAGGCAAAATCCAGAGTACCCCGAAAAGCGTGGGCCTGGGAGCTGCGCTGCCGCCGGGGATCTAGTTACTACCTTTCCCCTTCCCCCAACCCACTTCCCGGGTTTTCTCGGCCTGCTCCTTCCCCACCGCAGAGTCACACTTCCAGATGTTGCTGCCGCCTCGGGGCTCTCTCTAGAGCTCACGTGCCCCCGACGAGTGCTTCGGCATCTGCCCCCCAAACCCTGTTCCTCCCCAGGCCGGCCGGCCGCCCGCGAGACCGCCTATCCCAGGGCCCGGGGAGGGGAGGGAAAGGCGGCGGGAGGAGGAGGGGAGACCGCCGCTTCCCCATAGGCAGAAAGGCGGCCGCAGCGAGGGCAGCCGGGGCCGCCGGGGTCGCGGAAGGAAGGGCCCCGCCGCCCTGGGCTGAGATGGGGGTGTCCGGTAGCTCATTCCTGACCTCCTCGCTCTTCAGCACCTCCTTGAACTCCCGCTTGATTCGCTGCACCGCGATGTTGGCCATGTCTCTGCCCGCAGCTGATTCGTACCCGCCGCCTCCGCCACCGCTACGACCACCGCCACCGCTGCCACCTCTTCCTCCACCGCCTCCTCCCTCAGTGATTCAGACCCGAGCACACGAACGCTGCCACTGCCACCCTTGCCGTCGCGTTCCCCCTCAGTGTAGAATCACCTCCGCGCCCGGCCACCAAAATGGCGCCGGGTCCGCACATGCGCACCACGCTGACCCGGGCGGGCGGCGCAGCCGCTCCAGTGGTAGCCCCATACGTCTCAGCAGCGAGCCCGCGCCGCGCCGCGCCGCGCGTCTCAGCCGGGGCTTCGGCCGCGTGGCTCCGCCCTGCCGGCGGCTGGGGCCAGGAGGGTGCGGTTTCTGTGCCGGTCCGCGGGGTCTGGGCCTGCCGGGTCCTCTCCTGCCCCTCTGCCTCCCTTACGGTGAGGCCTCCAGTCCCTAGCCTTGGACCCGAGGTGGGAGCCCCGCCTAGCGGGTTCCTCCGGCCCCAGCCGGGCTGAGCCCCGCTCTAACTCGGCCAGACCCAGAACCCACGGGCCAGAGGTGCCTCCCTGTGTCTAGCCAAGGAAAAAGCTATGCAGGAACTGAGTCCTGCCCAGCGTCCGTTGGTAAACCCCCGGGAAATCCACTGCCGTAGCTTTTGTTCTGGAACCATGATAACGCAACTATTATTCGGTCATCCCAGGTATTACAGATTTTTCAGGTTGTGTAATGGTTGCATCCACGAGCTGTAATTGATACAGGTGTTGCCAGGGAGAGGCCTGTGATGGGTTTAAAAGCCAGAAGTTAAGTCTTTGACCTGTTTAGATAATCAATGCTAAACTGTAAGAACTAACATGTTTTTTAAATTTGAACGTGCCTCCGAATCCCTGGAGAGCTGGTTAGATTGCTAGGATCTATCCCTAGAGTGTGGATAGGCCTAAGAATTTGCATTCTTAGCAAGCTCCTTGTTTTCCAGCGACCATGCTGTGAGAATGGCTGAATTAAGCATGTAAAGATCTGTATATATTATAGTGACAGTTGGAGAAATAGAAGGCCGAAAGAGCTTTAGACCTACAAAGGTGTTTGGCGCTCGTAGATGTCAATAAGCAGTGAATGAAAATAATTGAGTGGAGAAAAGATAAACGAGTAAAATGTTTTAATTGAGCAATAACTTTTGAGAGGCTATTTGAAAGTGGTTAGTAAGAGTTTAAAACAGTATAGTGTGGGTGCTGAGGGTACTTTGAAAATGACATTTTGAAATACTGAAGGTGTTATTGTAGGAGTATGTTTTATGTATTCACTTAATCAATCAGTTCACACTTTTACACACTAATTACACACTTGTAATCCTAGATTGGGAGTCAGACGCAGAAGGATCATGAGTTTGAGATCAGTCTGAGAGTGCTGCGGGAACCAAGAAGATTTTTTACTTCCTCTTCTCTCCCATGCTATGTCCGTTGCCAGCTATGGTTCCCTCATCTGTGAATAAGGAGGTTGTTTAAACTTCTAAGAGTTCAAAATTGTGAAACACCATCTCAAAACCTTTCCCTGCCTGAGTAGACTGACACAAATTATAAAAGATCTTCTAGCAGAGCCCCCTAGTGGTTATAAGGGGCGTCTACTATGTACTGAACAACTGAACACCACAAAGGATTTTTGCTGTGATAGAAATCTAGAAATGCTGTGGGTATTTGTGCCAGTACAACCTAAAACACTTTCCCACTCTGCCTAACCTCAAGAAACATAAGAATACTAGTTATAATCATACTAGGTCGGATGATTTCTTTGCAAGAAAGGAACTTGATAATTTTTTTTTTCTCTGCTGAAGCTTGAACCCAGGGCCTGTCAAGCCAAGTATGTGAACTATGACTGACCTATATAGCTCAGCCAAGCTCTGTGTGTGTGTGTGTGTGTGTGTGTGTGTGTGTGTGTGTGTGTGTGTTTATGTGTAAACAGGCTCTCATTGTAAAACCTAGACTAACCACAAACTAAAACCTTTTCTGACTCGGCTTCCCCAATGCTCAGACTACAGACAAGACTCCTCCACCCCAGGCCAAGGTTTGTGAATTTTTTAATGCAAGTAATTATTTAACTACAATCCTACTTTTCAAATTCATTCTATTAACATTCTAGAGAACCAAAAGAATGTAACTAGTGATGTCTGAATAATTTCCTGAGCAGTGTTATAACAATGTCTTGGTCTTGGCAAAGCACCATAATTTTCAATGTTGACACTAACAGATGAGTAAAGAGCATAATTGAAATCTCTGCTGTCTTTGCAACTTATCTGTAAATCAGTAATTCTAAACTGGGCAAGGTGACTTACTCCCCTAACCCTAGCTACTTGGCAGGCTAGGGCAGCGGAGTTCAAGGTCAGCCTAGAGAAAAACTTCTGGTCAAGAGAATGGAATCTGTAGTCTGGGTGGAGACCTGACATTCCAGCTGGGCTGGTTCAGTAACTTTGGCTAAGGGACCACCTTTAGCCATACTAGAGAGATAGATGGCTTCCATACTCTTTCTATAAGGCTTGCCACTGCGTGGCTGCTTATTCTCCACCTGTCTGACCTTCATGTCACCTTATTTCCTCCTGATAGGTGCTGAAATCTAAAGCTTACCTGCCTTGGGGTTTTGTTTGTTTGTTTGTTCGTTTTTCTTTTTGTTTTTGAGACAAAGTCTCAATATAGCATTGGCAAGGCCCAGAGCTCAATGGTAGGCCAGGCTGGCCTCAGAAAAGATCCACCTGCCTCAACCTCCTGAGTGCTGGCATTAAACACATACCTCTTTTTTGGTTAGTTGGTTGGTTGGTTTTAATTTTGGGTTTTAGGGATTTTTTTGGCTTTTGGTTTTTTGAGACAGGGTTTCTCTGTGTAGCCTTAGCTGTCCTGAAACTCACTCTGTAGACCAGGCTGGCCTTGAACTCAAGAGATTCACCTGTCTGTGCCTCCCAGGTTCTAGGAGTAAAGGCAGACCCCAGAAGGTGACCCCAACAATATCAAGTCCTTCATTCAAAAGATTTTTTTTAATTATTCCAAAAGAAAGAATTGGGGAGTCAGTTCTCTACTTTTACCAAACGGATCAAAGGGTTGAGGGCTGGAGAGATGGCTCAGCAGTTAAAAGCACTGACTGCTCTTCCAGAGGTCCTGAGTTCAATTCCCAGAAACCACTTTGTGGCTCACAACCATCTGTAGTGTGGATCGGATACCCTCTTCTGGTGTGTCTGAAGATAGTGACAGTGTGCTCACATACATTAAATAAATAAATAAATAAATAAATAAATAAATAAATAAATAAAATACTTTTAAAAAAAGGTCAAATTCAGGTCATCAGGCTTGGCAGTGTTAGAAATAAGTTCAGGGTTGGAAAAAAAAAAAAAGAGCCCACTGAAGAGTCTGAAAAAGGCAAACTTTACCCTTGATCAACAAGATGTCCTCAGAAGCATGAACACATTGAGATAGGAAGTGCATTTGGTAGTGCCTGTGTCTTTTCCTCATTGGCTGGCTGGGGTCCTGCTTCACCATCTTAATTAGCATGAAAGGAATTGGTGCAAAGAAAGGGAAGGCCAAGACCATCAAGTTCCTACTGCAAGCCTTGAACCTCTGTGTAAACGAAGGAGAGATTAAAACATTAGCATAAGAGTCTTACAAGGTTGAGAAGGGGATAGAAACACTTGAAATCCTTGTGTAAACACAAGTTTTACAGTATAGAGTAGGGAAAAGACTCATTTTGGTATTTCTACAGCAACAAGCAACTTCACCCACTGAACCGGCTCACCAGCCTTCAAAAATGTTTATCAGCTCATCCATAATGCCATGAAATTGTGAACCCATCGCTGGATCAATATATTGATTAGTTCAGAGCCTTCATGATCCAACTACTCCTCAATGATTTGATCCACTAGTTGAAACATAAATATTTTCATGGTGGTACTTCATGTCCAAGCTTTAATAAAAACTATGTAATGTAGGCATAAATGTTTTGTAATGTACTTTTAATAAGGGTACAACCTCTCTAACCCACCACCCAGCAGAGGTAGTGGAAGAGAAGAGTTATTAGGATATGGGGGAAGTAGACCTGTTTAGCAGCAGTTATTTGGGGGCGAGTTCCATCTTTGGTAGCAGTTTAGTCCCACAGCAAACACCTAAAGCGATTCAGCAGCTACTCCTTTTGGCAGACAGACACCAGGCATGAACCAGCAGCTGTAGTCAATCCTAAAGAAACCACAAGGCTCATCAACGAGCCTGAGGCAATACAGATGAAGCTGCAAGCTGCCACAGGAACCTCACAAGCAGCTCTTGAGTTTCTCTCAATGGCTGAGTTACCACAAGGTGAGCTCAACAATGTCATGTAAGGAGAACCAATACATGTGTTGTTAGCAAAGAATAGTAAGGCAGAGCAAACCAAACCAATGCTCAGTGCTCGTTCCTCACTGTCTGGGGCCTTATATACACCTTCCTTCATCACGGGTCCTTTCACCTGTCCATTATAGTAAAACATCCTTTCACGTGTCTGCCATTATAGAAAGACATACTTTCACCTGTGTGCCCCAGCAAAACATTATTTGACATAACTGACTTTCTAGACAAGAAGTTTCCACTTCAGTGTAATATAATTCATACTTTATTAATATATTACCATTTATGTGGCAGGAAAGATTGAATGTGTATATATAATGTTTGTGAATTTTTAAATAGTACTGGAAAAACATGTAAGAAAGTAGACAATGTTAGCCATCTTTGAGAAACAAACTTCTAAGAATTTGGGGAAAGAAAAGTAGGTTAGGGCCCATTAGTGAGCGCTGAGCCTGATAACTGAGATCTATCCCCAGAACTCACATAATAGGGAAGAGCTGACTCTGGCTATTTGTCTGACTTCTACACATGCCTTTGGCATGCACACATGTATACACATAACACACACACAAATAAATGGAAAAGTCAGTGGATGTCCACCATATATCCTGTTGTATTAGCATGTATTTTTGCTTATTTGAGGCAGGGTCTCAATGTGTAGTGCAAGCTGACTTCCGACTTGACCCTCCTGCATCAGCTCTCCAAGTACAGGGGTTTTAGATCTGTAACTCCACATTTGCCTGGAGATCGTTTTCTTAGTGTTCTCCTGACTAAGTGGGAAAGTGGTACTTTAACAAAATGGTAAAGCATTTGTGTGGTTGAGTTGTGAAACTAAAAGCCACTTTATTGATAGGACATGGTTTTTACTATAAATAATGACTGAGTCATGCAGACTGGGTTATTTAGTAGATATTTAATCTAAAAGAAACACAAGGTTGGGATACAGCTCCATGGTATAGAACTTTTCTGGCATGCGCACAATTCCCTGTTTGATCACTAACATCACAAAAAATTATTTGTTGAATTTATTCAACTTCTAACTGAAAATCCTGATTTTTTTTTTTTTTTAATTTTTAGAAAATGTTAGACATAGTGGCACACAGGACTATAATCTCAACACCTGAGAAAATTTAAAAGCAGGAAACCTGGGCTATTTGAGGACCTGTTTTGGTTTTTTTGTTTGTTTTGTTTTGTTTGTTTTTTAAAATGAGGAAGGAAGAAAATGTACCTACCTACCTACCAGGAGTTTCTGATGAAATTCAGTAAAACTTGTGAATGTTTGATATGTTGCAAATAAATATACCAGCACTTGGAAGACCTTTGTAAATCACCGAACAAATATTGAGAAACTGCCTTTGCTTCAAGAAAACACCCATTTAAGAATCACAGTAAGCTAATGGGCTGGGCAGAGTAGCCCATGCCTTAAGTCCCAGCACTCAAGAGGCAGAGGCAGTGTTTGAGGCCAGCCTGCTCTACAAAGTGAGTCTAATATAGCCAAGGCTGTTACACAGAGGAAGGAAGGAAGAAGGAAGGAAAAAAAGCATGGTAGTACCCACCTTCATTTCCAGCACTCTGGAAGCAGAGACAGGTGGATCTCTGTGAGTATTTCAATAATGATGTTGAGATCTCAGAATTGTTCTGTTTATATAACTAATGAGGCCTTCACATTTCTCACTGGATCACCCTGCTGAGTATCCAGTTGCCATTGCTGAGCTGGTTAATTCCTTTCACATCTCTAAAGCAGAGTGCTTTCTTTGTTTTAGAGCCTGCAATCACTGCGAAGCCTCTAGGCTCACCCCAAAGGCCAGCAGGAGAGGGGGAGGGAGGGAGGGAGGACTTCCTGTCAAGGGAGTTCACCACTAGTTTGTTCTTACTCAGTATCTTAACTATGCCAATTCCCCATCATACAGAACACAAATACTTCCTAAATACATAACTTTACTGAGTTGATCATGTTTGCTCTCACAGATTAGCTCTCCATCCTCCTCTAGTCTGCTCTGTGCTCTAAGATGCTGGAAGTATATTCTACAATGTAGTCTGTCTGCATCACTGGGCTCCATTAAAATCTGTGTTCCATTTAAGTGTAGCTAATGGGAAGGTCTGACAGAAGATGCAGCTGATGGTTGATAATGTTGCCTTTATCTCTCAAAGCCCCGAACTTCCTGTCCAGTGACTCTCCCAGCAGCTCTTTCATCATCCCACTGATGTACCTTATTCAAGCATGTGGGTTCCAAGGCTTACTGCAGCTGCTAGCCTTTGTCATCTTTAATGCCTGTAGGCAACCTCTATCGAATCCTTCTCCTTCGCTACCTTGAGATGAAGCTATGCCTAAGTTACAGTACTGTACAGAACAGTAGCTTCCAGGCTGTACATTGCCCTGGGTGACTTCATTTTATAAAACAGCAGTATTCTCCATTTTAAGTCCAATGATAAGACCTAATGACTCCACAACTTGTTAGTGGAAGTAAGGACCACCATCTAGCCAATATAAACCATGAGGTACAGACTGATAACTTATTTACAGAGTATTACAACAATGAACTTATCAAATCAGGACACTTAGGCATGTGGGGTTTTCTAACATTGTTTTGATTCATGGTCTGGAAACACCAAAATACATTGCCATGGTTCATGTAAAGGAGAGATATCTCACATTAGGATAGGGTGGCACTTGGCATCCTAACAGCAGACCATGTGCTTTGTGTGTCACAAATATGTGTCAGATGACAAATATCTGGCTGTCCTGGGCCTTCAGCATGCTTCGCCTGCTTGACTCTACCCACTCAAACTAGGACTCCTACAGGCTCAGCTGTGTGTCTGAGTTCAGCTAAGATTTATTGTGAGAGATTTCCAGAGAAAAGAAAGCTATGTCTTTTTACTCCAGAGAAGATACTGACAGACCAAAGAAAGGGTTTCTTTTTTTGTTTTGTTTTTGTTTTTTTTGTTGTTGTTGTTGTTGTTTTTTGTTTTTGTTTTCCGAGACAGGGTTTCTCTGTGTAGTCCTGGCTGTCCTGGAACTCACTCTGTAGACCAGGCTAGCCTCAAACTCAGAAATCCACCTGCCCCTTCTCCCAAGTGCTGGAATTAAAGGCGTGTACCACCACCACTGCCTGGCTAAGAAAGGGTTTTTTCCAAGTCCATCTTGGTGACCTCATCAGTTTATTGACATCACTTACAGGAACATAGGTGACTCCAGAGCAACTTCAATACCAGAAAGTCTCATCCCTCCTATTATTCTCTGCCACACACACACCCAAGACCCCAGCTAGCTCAGAATTGGTATACCTGGGGCGGAAGGGCATAGTGACAGAACTCTCAAGTGAGAGCATCATGAACTTCCCCTCGTTCTCCTAGAGAATGTTAGCCCTCCACCCATTACTATCAACACAGACTTAACTATTGACTTTTCCCTGACATTTTGGTGGAAGAACTGCAGGCCAAGGTTTTCTGTGCTCACCACAGCTACTGCTGCTTCATCAGGATGGAGGTCATACCACAGGAGGAAATGACTTAACTACAAACATGTCTAATCACCTGCAGTGCCTCTCTCTGCATCCTCATTTGCTCTCTGCTCTTGTCTTTTTTTTTTTTTTTTTTTTTTTGGTTTTTTGAGACAGGGTTTCTCTATATAGCCTTGGCTGTCCTGGAACTAACTCTGGAGACCAGGCTGGCCTTGAACTCAGAAATCCGCCTGCCTCTGCCTCCTAAGTGCTGCTGGGATTAAAGGCGTGGGCCACCACTGCCCGGCTCTACTCTTGTCTTTAGTCAGGCTTTTTGAATCCTATAACCTGTTTAACCCTTTCAGAGCCATTTTTAAACCTGTGTAGGGAAAGATGACTTAGCAAGTTACAAGTACTTCCTGCTATTGGGTTACAGCTGCTTCCAGCTCCAGGGGAATCTGACACCTCTGCCCTTCAGGAGCACCTGTACTCATCTGCACATATACAGGTAGTTTAAAAATCAGCATTATTAGGGACTGGGAAAATGGCTCAGTGGTTAAGAGCACTTACCACTCTCGAAGAGGACAGAGGTTAGGTCCCCAATACTCACATGGCGACTCATACCAACCATAACTTCAGTTCCAAAGGATCTGATTCTTCCACTGAACTCTATGGACGTCTACATACATGTGGTGCACATACATGCTTTCAGACACACACGCAAACACACACACATATACACATAAATAGGTACTAAGATAAATCTTTAAAAACCTGTAGAAGCCTATCTGTGTATTCTATACCTTTAATCCTAGCATTCAGAAGGCAAAGGCAGAGGTACTCTCTGAGTTCAAGACCAGCCTGGTCTACATAGAGAGTTTCAGGCCAGCCAGGGCTACATAGTAAGATCCTGTCTCAAATAAAGAAATCTTTGATGCCTAATCTTCATTGCCAGCTTGACTTGATTTAGAGTTGCCATGGAAACACGCCACAGATTTGCTATGAGGGTATTTCCAGAAATGTTTAACTGACGAGAGATGACCCACCCTGAGTGTGAGTGGAACCATTCTGTGAACCGGAATCCAAGAGCGGGTGAGCAGAGCTTTAGCAGCATCCCATCTGTCTCTGCTCCCTGACTGCAGATGTCATGTAACCAGCCACCTCACATTCCCACTCCTCTGCCTTCCTTTCCTTAGATGAAGGCCTGAACTCTGAGCCAAAATAAACAATTTCTAAGTTGCTTTGGCCAGATAGTTTATCAGGGCAATGAGAAAAACTAACACAGTTTCATTATGTATATAATGTTGTCAGGCCTGAAAGTTAGTATTAGTAATTAAGGTTTGGAATAAAAGAAGCCTATTTGCAAGCCTTACTCCTTTGGGATATTGACAAGGGAATTTGGGGGTGGCTGTGAGAGCAACAGAGCCTTTCTTGGCTCTGTTGTACTTAAGAGGCTAGCACCCCAGAAACTCAATGGCCACCAGTGCTAATCTAAGCCAGGGGGTTCTAGGAATTTGTCTCTTGAATTCAAAGAGTGAAATCTACAGACCACAGAAGGTGAGTTTTAGAAAAGGAGCTTATATGGGACTTAAAGGAAAGAAAGAAGGCAGAAATCCTGTAGCACAGGGCAGGGCCTCTGGCAGAGGAATAGCATTAAACCTCACTGCTCTAGAGTTAATTAGGCCTCAGTAGGTGGGGGCAGGGGAGGAGGGCCAAGCAGACCAGTTTTCATTCTTCATGGGTTTAGTCACATCCTCATTGTGGTTTTCAGTGAAGAGTATTCTTTTAGGGAAAAGAGATAAGGGAGAACCAAACCCATTCCTAGCATCTCTCCTCTGGCTGTGGTGAAACCAGAGAGACTTTTGGCTTAGGCACTTCTAGCATCTCTGGTATATGGCAAAGAAAAAGCTATAGGCATGTCAGTTTTTAGCCAAGAGAGAAACATCTTTTACCCAGAACTGCCTTGCCAATCAATGTCTATCTTCTGTTCTCATTAATATCAAAACACACTTTGAATGTACCAAATACACTGGTTCTGAAGCCTACCAAATAAATACTGTAATTCAGCCTAATGCATTACCTGTATGAAGTCAGAGAAACTGTAGGTGATGTCGTTTGTGTCAAGCTGTAAAGCTGTTGTGAAAATGGCTTACTGTCTCCTTGTGTTGGTTTGTAATGAGAGGATTTCTTTTGACAGATGCTTCATAGCTCAAACACAATAATCATGGTCCTGGTAAAAAAAATTGTTTCAAACTATATAAAACAAAACAGAAAGAAACCAATAAGGAATGAGAAATGGAAAGGAGGTTATGACAATATTTTCTCTTGTTGCTTCGACATAGGATCTCACCATGTGACTGTGTTCCAGGCTGGCCTGGAACATGCTATGTAGACCAGGCTGTCCAAAATGCAGAGATCTGCTTGCTTCTGCCTTCCAAATGCTGAGGTTGACATTATGCCCCACCACATCTGGCTCCTTTTGGTGAAGACAACTACAAAGGATTTTTATATGGAAAAATTCTTGTATAGTAGGATAGGATTTTGTCCTTAAGTGTCTGTGACAGTATAAAACTGCTGGTGTTAAGTGGGGCATGAGGGCTCCTGCTTGTAACTCCAACATCTGAGAGGCTAGAGCAAACAGCTTGTTGTCCCAGATCCTGAACTAGACAGTTCCAGACCCTACCAGAAAAACAGTAAGCCCTGTGTGATAGTGCAACCTTTCGTCCCAGCAGAGGGAGACAGAAGCAGGTGGATCTCTTGTGAGTCTGAGGCCAGACTAATCTACATAGAAACAGACCAGCCAGGGTTACACAGGGAGATCATCTCAATGACCCTGCACTGCCACCATAAACCACAGCCAAAGCTGCCCATAGGGAAGCTGAAACATGTGGCCATTTGAAATGCCATATGGAAGGTCCTTTCAAAAAGGAACTAGCTCTAAAACATCCTGATGTAGAAATTAAATTGGCAATAAGATATAATCACCTTGGGCATTTGATACTGACCTAAATCAGCATACAAAGTAAAGCCTGCTTTGGAGACCAGTTCACTGGGGGATTAGATAGACTCGGGAAATAATCTGTGTATTGTGCGGGAGAATTCCTGAAAAGAAGCTGTGTCTACAAAGTCTGATTGACTAACTAAAACCCCAATGCCTGGAGAGTTTGGAATGTGGCAGGTCTAGAACTTAATTAGAATTTAACTTGGGCTATCTTTAGCGCCCCTAAGGAGCCTTTCATTACCCACCACCTGTGTCACACCTAACATCCCCCTAAACTGCTAAAAACCTTTGAACAAAACTTGACAGAGCCCTATCTCCACCAAGGGATTAAACAGGCCATCAGAAAAACAGATCAAGTGCCACCTTTAGGATGCAAACGAAGCAATTCCTGACACATTCAGGACCACTATTTTAACGTTTTGAATCCCTTCTCTATGACCTTGATCTAAGCACACTCAAAAGCATGTCTCCCATCATCCCTTCTTGATTTAAACGAAGTAACCCAGGAATATGCCCTCCTTATATGAGTATGTGTTGGTTGGCCAAATAAAGTCTCCAGGATTTTTTTGTTCAAGGAAGCAGTTTGGGAATAAACACTGTATGCTATTTTATCTCTTGGTGTGCTTTGCTTGTGTATGAGTGTGTTTTGGAGGATCAAATCCATGGCTTTATGCTAAGTGTACTAGCTACTATTCTCCGTGACATGACATAATACCTGACAGAAACAACCTAAAGAGGTGTATTTTGGCTCATGATTTGGGATACGGAGCATCAGGGCAGGGAAGGTGTGGTACCTGGTGACTCAACCATGATTTTGGAGCTTGTAGTACAACTCATTACATGCTGGCAGATCAGGACACAGAGTTTCTAATGGACCTGTAACTGGACCATAATCCTCAGACCTTCCCACCAGTAACCCACATTAGCCAACTAAGCCTTACTACCTAAAGGTTCCACACCTAATGCTGCTAGCTGGGACCAAGTGTTCACATACATGAGCCTGTGTGGACATTTCACACTCAAACCTTAATACAACCACCGAGCAAACACTCGACCACTGAGGTGCTTTCCCCTGCCCTCTCACAGCATTTTGTGTGAGGACCATAGTTGGTCCTGCATCAATTATGTTATAATTGGTCCTACTAATAATTGCTGGGTACTTTTGCACAATAGTAAGCAAGTGCTTATGGTGAAGACCCCCAAACTCGGGAGACCCTTACTCAAGTCTCGGGAAGTCACAGCCACCCACAAACTCGCAAGATCTGAATGCAATCAGCAAAGGTTTATTAAGGAGAGTTGGCTAGCCAAGGTCAATTCGGTTTACTCACTCAGAAGTTGAATTGACAAAGCCAGTCAGTCTGAGAAGGATTTTTAAAGGTGGAAACCACAAACCAGGGGAGTGGGAAGGGGGGTGAAGGGTTGTCAAGGATACATAACATAAAAATAGTGGAACATTCCAGAGGAGCCCAAACCTAAATGATTCAGGATCTTGTGGAAAGCACTTTGAACACCCACTCCTCACAAAAATGTGGTCTTGTCATGTCACTTGTTCAACTATTTCTCAGTTGTTACCCTGTCACTTGTGGCTACTAGCTTCCCAGCCCCACCCAGATGACTTGCATCTTTTTTTGTGGTCAGGAATGTGTGTTCCTGTTTTGGGCCTTCCCCACCCACAGGTGGGTTCTCTTCCTTGAGGCTTGAGGAATGTTCCTCTGACTCAGGGATAAAGTTCTCCTCCCGGAATGTATCCCGGGGCAGTGAAGGCCTGAAATCTTACATTCAGTTCCGCTTTCTGGAACCTGCATTCTCTTGCTCAGGTCTAGGGGTAAAGAAAAAGCCTGTATATATTTCATAAAATGGACTTTATAATTTTTCACTCTACATCAGTAGTAATAATAAATAAATGGTAAGTGATAATTTTGAGCATGTATTTAAGAAGTTCTGATTTTATTTCACTGGAAATCCAGGTAAATCTAGTTCTCATGATTGGGGTTTGTTGTTTTAAGCACACATATGATTATTTTGAGTCACTTCTCTGATTGGCCTCTTTGGGCCATGTGCAATTCTCTTCGTTCTCAGCTTATCATCCGATTTTGTTATTTACAAGTTGGTTTTATTTTTGAAACAGGGTCTCACTATGAAGCCTTAGCCAGCCTGGAATTCTGTGTATACCAGTCTAGTGCTATTTGTTATCTACAAATTTAATAAACATTCTTCCTTGATTTTTCATAGTAAACCATTTATGAAAATATTTAATTAATAAAGCCATAGGTTTTTTTTAAAAGGCTAACAAGTTATATTTTAAAACAAGTTATATGATCACCCACCATCCTTACCTTTTAATATTCATCAAATGCCTCTTAAAAATAAAGATATAGGGCTGGAGAGATGGCGCAGTGGTTAGGAGAACTGACTGCTCTTCCAGAGGTCCTGAGTTGAATTCCCAGCAACCATATGGTGGCTCATGACCATCTGTAATGAGATCTGATGCCCTCTTCTGGTGTGTCTGAAGACAGCTACAGTGTTCTCACATACATAAAATAAATAAATCTTTTAAATAAAATAAAATAAATAAATAAATAAATAAATAAAGATATAGAGCCACATTATTTTCTTGATCTATTTCTATAGAAATGGCAGTGATGAATAACAGTGAGTACATAGCCAAGCTTGTTTGTTTGTTTGTTTGTTTGTTTGTTTGTTTGTTTCGAGACAGAGTTTCTCTGTGTAGCCCTGGCTGTCCTGGAACTCACACTGTAGACCAGGCTGACCTCAACTCAGAGATCCACCTGCGCCGGGCGGTGGTGGCACATGCCTTTAATCCCAGCACTTGGGAGGCAGAGGCAGGTGGATTTCTGAGTTCGAAGCCAGCCTGGTCTACAGAGTGAGTTCCAGGACAGCCAGGGCCACACAGAGAAACCCTGTCTTGAAAAGCCAAAAAAAAAAAAAAAAGGGAGAAGAATCAATCCTCCTTACAGCATACTTAGGCACATATTTATTTGTTCATCACAATATCAAGGGTCGAGCAAGCCTGGTACATGTTAGGCAAATGCTCTACTACTAAGCCATATACCCGCATAACAGCCTATTGTTACTTCCTAATTTTGAGACAGAATCTTTATAAGTTGTTTTTTTAATTTGTTTCTCTGTTGTTCTGATTAAATATTGATCAAAGGGGGCTGAAGAGATGGTATAGTGGTTAAGAGCACTGGCTGTTCTTCAAGAGGACCAGGTTGGCTTCGAATTCAGAGATCCATCTGCCTCTCTGCCTCTCTCTCTGCCTCTCTCTCTGCCTCTCTGCCTCTGCCTCCCAAGTGCTGGGACTAAAGGTATGTGCCACCATGACCAGCAAGTTTTCATAAAGACTTTTCATACATTCTTGATTTGAATAACCTATCCCTACCTTAGCCCCTCTCCAGTTCACCTGTCCCACCCCTGTTTAAACCTTTGACCTCCAGTGTTGTCCCTTGCTGACTTTTATATCACATGTCCTGTCCTACTGTCTTCAGACACCTCACAGTTTCTTTTGTTGTTGCTACTGTTGTTTTGTTTTGATACTGGGTCTTACTATGTAGAATTGGCTAACCTGGAACTTGCTACAAAGCAAGTAGACCAGGCTGGCCTCAAACTCACAGAGATCTACCTGCCTCTGCCTCCCAAGTGCTGGGATTAAAGGCCTGTGTCTGGCATACAGAGGATTGAACCCAGGGTTTTGGGCATGCTAGGTGAGTGAGTGCCTTACCACTGAGCTACATTCTCAGCTCCAGCCTTATTTTCATATTTACATTTATTTATTACTTACACACACACACACACACACACACACACACACACACACACACACACAAATGCACTGATCAGAGAACAACCTGCAGGAGTAATTTCTTTCCTCCTACCGTAGGTAATAGGAATTGAACTCAGGTCATCAAGATGGACAACAAACATCTTTATCTACGGAAGCACCTTGCCAGTTCAAAGTTTTAGCTTTGTGAGGCTTTGTTTGGTGAGCCATTCTAACTTAAAGTCTTTGTTTCCTCGTGAATTATAATAGTGAGGTTTTGTTCTTATTCCTTAGCTTCCTGCACCTCTGTCTACCACCTTTGAAACAAAGGCTGGGTCAGCAGAGAATGCTTGGAATGCAGAGGCTTCCTTTGCTTCTGCTGTGTTTTGAAAACACACGTTTTGATTCGAAAGAAGCGTTTATATTTCTTTCAAACTGCTTTCTCATTGCAAGAAGGGACTATACACCATCATCCCTGACATCTTGTAGCATCTTCTGAACAGGCTCCATCACCTGTTGCTAAGCGGTCTGATTCTGAGGATGGACTGCCCTCCTCACTGAAGTCCAATTCAGGATTGCTTGTTGGGACGATTTCATCCAGGCTCTAGAAGACAGTAAGTATCATACCCTGTTCCACCCTGGGCCACTTAGCCACTCTCCCCATAGCCTTCTTATTCTTCTTATTCATATTACAGCATTCTTGGGCTTGGCAGGACTCTTGAAACATATTAGGTGACTCTATACCACCATGATCCTCTCAGAACCCCCTTCCCTGGGGTCAGGGGGCCACATCTCTCATGCCCTTCTTGTTACTATGGCTTGGTTGTCTGCTTTGAATCACATGCTACAGTGCCTCCAGCATTGTTTTTGGTCTTTGTCTAATGGATTTTGCTCAGGATTGTTTTGTCTAATTGGGATATATGTGTTATGCTTCAATATGAATTTTAGGGTTTTGTTTTTTATTTCTGTGAAGAATGGAATTGCAATTTCTATTTTTCTTAAAGATTTATTTTATTTTATTTATTTTTTAAGCTTTATTTATGAGTACACTGTAGCCAGCCTGGTCTACAGAGTGAGTTCCAGGACAGCCAGGGCTACACAGAGAAACCCTGTCTCAAAACAAAAACAAAAACAAAAACAAAAACAAAAATGAAACAAAAACCAACCAAACAAACAAACAAAAACCCCATGAAGTTCAATGTGTGCTGCCCATATTCACATGGGTGTGGGCCCATCCACTGGAATATTAGCAACATACCAGGAGCCACACCCTCCACCAGTGGACACACTCTCCACCAGTAGTCAACTGCAGATGGCTCTTCAGCTAGTGGTGAGACCTCATGCTACCCTTCTCTTCCATGCTGGAATTTGATCAGGCTTCGTCTTGTGCAGATGTGGTGCAGGTAACCACAGGTGCTATAATGTATAAATGAATGGCCACACTGTGTCTCTAGGACAGCACCTCACAGCACACTTCCATTTCTTTCTCTTTTTTTTTAGATTTATTTATTTATTTCATGTATGTAGGTACACTGTCGCTGTCTCCAGACATACCAGAAGAGGGCATCAGATCTTATTACAGATGATTGTGAGCTACCATGTGGTTGCTGGGAATTGAACTCAGGACCTCTGGAAGAACAACGGTTGCTTTTAGCCACTGAGCCATCTCTCCAGCCTACACTTCCATTTCTTTCTGGCCACTTTTGATTGATGTACCCTGAGTGTGATGAAAAAGTCAATCAGATGTCCTTTTTAGGGCTGAGCACTCAGTAGTGACGAATTCTCAACCCTTTGACCAGTTACAAGTGTCTGCACTGACTACTGCCCAGTTCAAAAAGGAAGCTTCTCAGGGACATTGAGAGCAGCAGCAGTTTATGTGGTGAATTTCTGCCAAAGTAACACTCAGCTGAAAAAAGTTGTTAGGTCCTCCTGGTTCGAGCAGGTTCCACATAGCGGCAGAGAGGAGGATGGACATCATATGTTTCAGCAGCCTCACTATGGGAAGTGGCACATGGTGAAGGGAAAGGTTGTAAGGCATTTTCTGTTTCCCAGAATTCCTGCAGTCCGCTGTGGAATGTATGCCCAGTATGTATGTCACTTTCATCTGTTTTGTTTGAAGCACTGTCTCACTGTTTATTCTTGTGTGTACTTGTGTGTACGTATGTGCACATACATGGTGAGGCCAGAGGTCAATACCGGATGTCTTCCTCATTACTCTGTGTTGTTGATCTGGCTAGCCTCTCTGGCCAGCGTGTCCCAGGGTTCTCCTGTAGCTTCATATACATGATGGGTATTTGAACGTATGTTGTCCGCCTCGCACAGCAGTCACATTACTGTCCGGGTCATCAGTCCAGCCCCCAAGTTATTTCTTTAAGATTTCATGACTAGAGCTGTTTTCGAGACTTGGTTTTCAGCATGTTTGTATTAGAATATGGAAAGGTTACTGATTCTTGTGTGCTGATTTTTGTAACCTGATTGTTTGCTGAAGATGTTTTCAGTTCTAAGAGTTTTCTGGTAGAATCTGTGGGTCTCTTAAATGTAGGCTGGGGATTGTTTGACATGTTCCGTTCCTGTTTGTATCCATTTTATTTTTTTCTGTCTTACTGCTCTAGACAAGACTTCAAGTACCATATTATGTAAGAGAACAGGAAGTGACAGGAAGTGAACACTTACTTTGTTTCTGATCTTAGCACAAATGCTTTGAGTTTTTCCCCTAATGTTGTCTATAGGTTTGTTTTTTATATATATATAAAATATATATATATATATATATATAAACAGCTCATGCTGTCCACCCCATTTTCATCCTAAACACTCACAAGCCATCCATCTAATTATCTGTTCCAGAATTTTGCCAAGAAAAAGTGTCCAGGGGTTGATTGTTTTTTCTTTTTAGAAAAAGAAGGCATTCATTTGGTTTCTTCTGCTTTCCAAGTGCTGGTCCCCCCTGCTCTCATCAACTGCTCTTCTGTTTGTTTGTTTGCTTTGTTTTGTTTTTTGTTTTGAGACAGGGTTTCTCTGTGTAGCCCTGGCTGTTCTGGGACTCACGCTGTGGACCAGACCACCGGTCTTGAACTCAAACATCTCCCTGCTTCTGCTTCCCTAGTGCTGAGATTAAAGGTGTGTGCTACTACCACCAAGCCTTATCAAGTTCTTTAAGCAAAGCAGACAGGTAAAATTTTACCAGAGCTCTGGATGCTCTCCCATCTTTCCCTCCTCACGGTGCAGACCTCGCCTTCCGATCTGAGGAAGACTATTTGTGATGGGAGAGGAAAGCCCAGTAGGAGCTGATTAATTTTGCTTTCTTCTGTCATCTGTCATCATGGCGCCTTCTACTCCTTGTCAGTCTTGCTTGCAACATCAGTTTTCCTGACATTTATATGTATTGCTAAAAATGCCATTAGTATAAGCTTGTACTTCTGTAATAGCCTACTTAATGCATCATAGTCAGTTTGATAAAGACCTTAGTTTCAAATATTTCAGCCACTCCAAAGTGTATTTTTTGTTGTTCTCTTGTATAACATAATAATTATAACCCATGAAATATTCTTTTTTATAAAGTATTCTACTTGTAATATTTAGTCTAGAATACAGAGTTTTAGACAGTAATATACCTGCCTTATTATTAAAATGGAGTACTTTTAAAATGGCAGAAACAAACGGGGCGTGGTGGTACACACCACTGATCCCAGCACTCGGGAGGCAGAGACAGGCAGATCTCTGTGAGTTTTAGGCTAGCCTGATCTACAAAGTGAGTCCAGGACAGCCAGGACTCTGATATACAGAGAAATCTTGTCCCCAGAAATATATAAGAAGAGGAAGAGGAGGAAGAAGAGGAAGGGGAGGGGGGAGGGAGGAGGAGGAAGAGCAGGAGGAAAAGAGAATAAAAGGTAGTAACAAAAAGAATTCTATGTCACAAAGTACAAAATAATAATTCAGGAAAGAGGCAAGATGCTATTTTTTTTGTTTGTTTTGTTTGTTTGTTTTTGGTTTTTTCAAGACAGGGTTTCTCTGTGTAGCCCTGGCTATCCTGGAACTCTCACTCTGTAGAGCAGGCTGGCCTCGAACTCAGAAATCTGCCTGCCTCTGCCTCCCAAGTGCTGGGATTAAAGGCGTGCGCCACCACCGCCCGGCTTCAAGATGCTATTTTAATAGCAGAAATTTTGTTTATAACATTTCCCTCTCTTTCAAGTATTTGGAAATTATCTGGGAAGATAAGTTAACCTTATATTTTATGACTTGATCTGAATTTCCATATATTGAATTGTTAGCAAAAAATCAAAGAGCTTATGTTTTATGTTTAATTGCATCATTTATGCAAGTTGATATCTTAAGAGGCCATTCATAGTCACCTAGTTCCATGGGCATCTTCAGTCAGCCACTGCAGAGATTATGAACCACAGTTGTGGTGTTTAATTTCTTCTCTACCCTCCCTGAGTTCTCTTTGTGTGGCTTGTTCTTGGGTTATAACTGTGAGTCAGTATCTGCCTTGAAGGCACTAACGTCTAGTTGCCTGATAGTTATGTCAGTAAACAAGACAGTGAAGAAAAAAACAAAACAAACAAACAACAACAACAACAACAACAACAAAAACAGTGTGGTGTGTGATGCAGGAACTTCTGGGGAGGCAAGAACCAGGAGGGTTTGTTCTCACTGTAGGAGATAAGTGAATGTGTGGCCAGAAAACCTGTGGAGCCTGGGTCTCAGGTAGCCCAGGCTGCCTTGAGCTCTCTGTGTATCCAATGATGGCCGTGAATTTCGGATCCTTCTACCTCCACCTCTTGAGTGGCCCATCGGGTAAGGATATCTGAAAAAATGGATAGGTGCAAAACAAGCAGATAAGATAGAAAAGCTGTTTCAGACACACGAAAAGGTTTTGTTGTGTGCAGGAAACAATGAGGACATTGGTAGTAATGCTGAGTGTAAGGTGGGCGTTTGAGAGATGGGTTAAGAACACTTGCTGCTGATGGGGCTGGAGAGATGGCTCAGAGAGTAAGAGCACTGACTGCTCTTCCAGAGGTCCTGAGTTCAATCCCCAACAGCCACATGGTGGCTCACAACCATCTGTAATAAGATCTGATGCCCTCTTCTGGTGTGTCTGAAGACAGCGACAGTGTACTCATATACATTAAATAACACAGAGTGACTCACAATCATCAGAGCGACTCACAATCTTCTGCCACCCCAGGAGACCAACACCCTCTTCTGTCTTCCATAGCCGCCAAGCACACATGCAGTATACACATATACCTGCAGACAGAACACTCATACATATAACATAAAAATAAGTACATCTGGGTTCGAGCGATGGCTCAGAGGTTAAGAGCACTGGCTGCTCTTCCAGAGGTCCTTAGTTTAATTCCAAGCAACCACATAATGGGTCATAACCATCTATAATGGGATCTGGCGCCCTCTTCTGCTTTGCAGGCATGCATTTAGGCAGAACGCTGTATGTATAATAAATAAACCTTTAAAAAATAAATACATCTTTTTAAAAAAATAGCTTCAGTGTATAGTGTGGATTGTGGGGTTATATGTAATTTAAACTTCTTCTAGCATAAGGTTTTGAATGTAAAAATGTTATAGTAAAAGGAAGATCTTTCAAAGTCATCCTGGCAGCAATACAAAGAATAAGTCTGTTGCTAGGTCTGACTGTTTACCACCCAAAAGCCAGTGTTAATCCTCCAGATGTGAGGACAAAGATCACCATCTCAAATCATGGCCAAATCAAGGCCAGCTTTTTTATATGGGTACATGGGTTGTATTTCTCTGAGGCAGGGTTCGTGTGCTTTTATAGTTCAGGAGTAGAGGGGTTCTAAGTGGATTTGGCAAGCAAATAGGGGGGTTTTACAGAAGCAGAACACAAGCATAACAAGTTGGTAACAACCTCCTGAAGGTGTGGTTGTCATTTCTTGGAACAGACAGTACAGAACCATCTGTAGTTAAGGTTACAGGTCAGGGCATAGAAATCGAGATTTAATCGTAAGTAGGAATGAACCTAGTTTGTCTTCTACATAACAACACGGGGACTTACATATATTTATAATAACTCAGGCTTTATCTCACTTGTTCCCAACCAGCTCTTATAACTTATTAACCTGTTAGTTCTTCATCCTATAAAAGTAAATTTAAAAATCTATCAGTGAATTGATACATTGATTAGGTCAGAGCCCTCATGATCTAATTGCCTGCCAATGATTGGAGACACTAGATGGGGCCAAGTCTTACCTTTTGGCCATTATCGAGCCTTTTAAAGAGTACTTCATACCTATGTCTAGTGGCCTTAAACTAGAAATTCTCTTGCTTCAGTCTCCTGCATGCTGGACTTACACATGTATACGTATCATGGAGGTTAGTCCTGTGGCTCTTTCAAGAGAAATATTTCTTCTCTTCTTCTGTAAGTTAAACCCCACAACAATGTACATGTTTTGTATTAATTGATTCACAGAATTAGTGTATTTTGATATGATCTGAAGGTCCCAGGATATTTTGCATTCTATGAATCTCAAAAGGATTATTTCACAGTTAACATATTTTTGTTTCTTTGCTTGCTTGTTTGTGACAGGGTATTTATTACTAGGCAGTAACCTTTTTCATTATTATTGCATTTATTTATCTATTATCTATCTATCTATCTATCTATCTATCTATCTATCTATCTATCATCTTTTTGTATAAGGAGTTGGCTACATGCCACAGCATGCATGTGGATGTCAGAGGACACTTCACTGGCCCAGCAGGGCTTCTCCTGGACAAAGAGAGGGGTTATACTTTGCAAAGGAAAGGACTCCAACTGAGAGTGGCCTTTGTTACATATAGAAAGCTTAGCTCTAGGCAGAATGACCAATAAAGAAATCCTTGTGTTAGTCCTTCTCCTAGAAAGGAAGGAATATGGAAGTTTAAGCGACTAGGAAACTACTTTACAGAATTTACTGATTTACTGATGGTAGAAAGTAAGCTGATAATATCAGGAGATGATAAGTTTGTGCAAGTTGCAGGTCAGCCCCAGCTACACAGTGAGATCTACACAGTGAGACCCTGTCTCAACAACAAAAGAAAACTATGATTTTATTTGCTTGTTGCTTTTTGGGTTTATTTGCTTGTTTTTTGAGATGTGGTGAGCTCCCCAAGTAGCTAGGACTACAGGACTTTTTACCTCTGCCATTTTTTAGAAATGTCTCACACCTACCACTTTCTCATTGTTCAACTTTGGGATTAAAGTCTAACTGCTGAATGCCTGAGTCCCATCTCTAATCCTTTCCTCTCTCTCTTCTCACCCTTGTTTCCTGATCAACCTACTCTTCTTTTTTATTGTTGTTTGCTCTTTCTCTTTCTGAGACAATGTCATCTATAACCATGGCTGAACTTAAATCCACTGTGTAGCTGACAGAAACTGTGACCCACTCATTCTCCTTCCCCTACCTCCAGTGTGCTGGGATTATAAATGTGTGCCACAGTGTGAAGCCTTGTAGCTCTTGGTGTTCTGAAGCAAGGGCTCCTGTTCTCCCAGTATGAAAAGTAAGAAGGCTCAGCAGGTAAAGGTACTTGTCTGGTAAGGCTGGAGACCCGAGTTCAATCCCCACATAAAGGTGAAAGTAGAGAACTCACTCTTAAAAGTTGTGTTCTGAGGCTGAGGAGATGGCTCAGTGGTTAAGAGCACTGACTGCTCTTCCAGGGGACCTAGAGTTCAATTCCCAGCAACCACATGGTGCTGGAGTTACTGGAGTGATTACTGGAGTAACCACTGGAGTTACTGTCTGTAACTCCAGTTCTATGGGATCCATACCCTCATATAGACATACATGCAAGCAAAACACCAATGCATACAAAGTTAAAATTTAAAAAAATAGTTGTCTTCTAACCTCCATATTCATTTTGTGCCATGCCGTCTACACACACACACACACACACACACACAGAGAGAGAGAGAGAGAGAGAGAGAGAGAGAGAGAGAGAGAGAGAGAGA
>JADRCG010010310.1:4448263-4484698 GCA_019844195.1 Rhabdomys dilectus
AGAGAGAGAGAGAGAGAGAGAGAGAGAGAGAGAGAGAGAGAGAGAGAAGAAGAAGAAGAAGAAGGAGGAGGAGGAGGAGGAGGGGGGGAAGAGAAGGACGAGAAAGTTAAAAAGAACGTTACAAATGTGAGGGCTCTCTTCAATGGCACAAACCTCTATAGTAATGGCAGCTGCTTTCCCTATGGCCCACTTATGACTGCGCCTTTTAACTCATATCTTTCCACTGTTTCTCACTGTAGAACTGAGACCAATGAACAGGAACAGTTTAGAAGTCACACTTTTTTTTTTTAAAGATTTATTTATTTTATATATATGAATACACTGTCATTGTCTTCCGACAGCATCAGATCCCCTTACAGATGATTTTGAGCCACCATGTGGTTGCTGAGAATTGAACTCAGGACCTTTGGAAGAGCAGTCAGTACTCTTAACCACTGAGCCATCTCTCTGGCAAGAGACACTGTCTTAAAACTTATTCTACCATACAGTGTAGTCCAGTCATTGGTTTTTGTTTTGTTTTTGAAACAAGGTCTCACTGTGTTCCTAGAATGTGCTGTGTACACCAGGATGGTCTTTATTCCTGCCTCTGCCTCCAAAGTCCTGGGTCTAAAGGCATGCACTACTACCCGCTACCTATCCCCTCCCACAAGTCTATTGCTTTTTAATTCATCTAAACTCAAAATTTTAGAATGCAGCTAGAGTGTTTTTCATACTGTACTGTAAATGGCCTCCAGCCTAGTTCCCGATAGTCTTTTTTCCCTCTAAAGCCTCAGGAGCTGTGCCTTTACCAACCACAGTTCTCTCACTGTTCTGTTCTGGTCTTCTAAGCTCTGACCAGAATGGCCTCATTAGCTCTGCTTCCCATATTTAGGTCTTCTCTACCGTGAAAACACCCTATATTCTTTCTGAAAACCCAGTCCAGAACCTAAGTACCTTGTGTTTGAGTTTATCTCACTCCTGGTACCATGTGATGGAGTTTATCACTGTGATAATCCCACTCCTGGTACCACTTTTCTGTGTTTACTACTCTTCTTTTTACAGTCACAGGATGCTTCATCAGTTTAAGGAAGGAAGGGCTTTTCTCGGGTTCTGGTGGGGAAGGTACGGTCGCAAGAGCCACTCTGCCTGTGAACACAGGACTCAGAGTCAGCAGTCACATCTGCCACCAGGAAGCCAGACAGGAATGCCTGGGCTCTGATGGCTTCTTCCTCTGTCCCCGTTTTATTCAGTGTTGGTCATTCTTATTCTCTTAAACCTCCCTGAAAAAAATTCTCACAGACACACCCAGAGATACATTTCCCAGATTCTAGATCAAGTCAAGTGGACAATGAAAATTAACCAACACAGGCTGCTGGCAGAAACTCACCAGTAAACTGACAGTCTTGTGAGTTTTTCCTCTGAAATGAGGATAAAGCTGTGCACATAAAAGAGGTAAATACAAAATGTTGTTATTATAACACAAAAAGATACCATGTCTCTACAGAGGCAGAAAGTGACTAGAACACAAGTTTCTTGATTCTGAAACTTCTCCTCTAGCCCAGTTTCTACTCAAGACTTAGAACACAAGTACATTATGACAAATTTTAAAATGTACACTTCCACAGTGTACTCAGCAATTTAAAGCAAATGGAAAGGGAGAGGCACTGCGATAATACTGAAAATTATAAAGTCAGTAGAACAGTCATAGAAATCAGAAAGCTGCAGGACATGGTAATGAGAAGCAGGAAAAGGGAAGAGAACAAGTCAAAGCAAATGTATTTCATACGGCATGAGAGCTGATTTCCCTGCCACGGTCCTTGGCTGTGTTGTTCTGAGAAACACTCATTTATAAAGAAAAAAAAAAAGACTAGAAATGCATCAAGATCCTTAAGGAAGGAAGACAAGCATGAGGGGTTGGTGTTCCCATGGATACGCAAAGCTATTTGATTGATGGGTTGATAGGAAGGAACCTAGGCAAAGGCCCTTTTCTCTTTCCTCCAGTGATTGTGTCTGAACACTTCCTCAAATGAGACTCAGGGGTTGGAGGGATGTTGAATGATGGTAAACTGAGCTGGCATGGTTTATTTGATTTGATGCTTTTTCTTTTCTTTTCTTTTCTTTTTTTTTTTTTGTTTTTTTGTTTTTTTGTTTTTTTTGTTTTTTTGAGATAGGGTTTCTCTGTATAGCTCTGGCTGTCCTGGAACTCACTCGGTAGACCAGGCTGGCCTCCGACTCAGAAATCCGCCTGCCTCTGCCTCCCAAGTGCTGCTGGGATTAAAGGTGTGCGCCACCACCGTCCGGCCGATGCTTTTTCATTTCATTTTTAGTTACCTGTTTAGACAGGGTTGACAGGGTATCATGTATTTCAGGATGGCTTTGAACTTCCATGGTAGAGGACAATCTGATCCTTCCGCCTTTACCTCTCAAGATCTGGGATTGCAGGACTGTGCCACCAATGTTTGTTGGACCTTTTATTATTGTATTTAGTGTGTGCATGCACACACCGCTGCATCCTAGCACATGTGAAGCTCAGAGGGAGTTTTGGGAGTTGGTTGTTTTTCTCCATTATAAGGGATCTCAGGAATCGAACTTGAATCCTCTGGCTTGTCAGAAAGCACTTTTATCCACTGAGTATCTCAGTGACCCAAGTGATGCATTTTTGTGTATTTGATTTTTGTTTGATTTTTTTTCCCAATGGTTGTGGGAGTGTCTGTGTGACCATATATGGGTGTGAATGGGCAAATGTCCACAGTGACCAGAGAGGAGCTTGGGATATCTGAAAGAACAGCAAACTCGCCAAACTTCCCTCCAGACCACACACACACCTTTAATTCTTAACAAATCAAGGGAACTAGGGGGAGCCAGAGGGCTAGCTGTTTAGGATATGCTTTAGGGCCCAACAAACTTCCTGAGGTTGACATCTGTTACTCTTTGTTAGTCACCTTGGGAAAGAAACAGGATTTGAAAGTCACTGACATGTCCAAAGCAAATACCATATGTTTTGTTTGTAGCTGTGTCTCACAATATGGAGAGAGTCATAGTTAGGGTCTTGGGAAATTATGTGAACTGTGTTGCAAAGATAAATCAAAATATTCCATCTAGATAATTGAGCATTACACCGGAGGTTGAGACACCTGGGCAGAACAGTTTTCAATAACCAGTCCTTTGTCAAACTGACTTTTCAGACAATCAAGTCCTACTTCCTTTTAAAAGATTTTTTTTTTTTAAAGTGTATTGTGTACGATGGGGGAGGGGAGGCTCCTGTGTGTGCCACAGCCCATTTCCTGCTGAACCAGTTCTACTTCTTGTCTGTGTAATGAGTGACATAGAAGATGTCCAGTAGGTGCTAACTGAGCCAAGCATGCAGGCCGCCAACCTCTCTCTAGCTCTTACCTTTTATTCCCACATAGTACAGACTAGGCCTGAGCTCAGAATCCTCTGCCTAAAGCCCTTGAGAGTTTTTTTAAATCTCTTTTGTTGTTGTTGTGGGTTTTTTTTGGATTTTTTATTTATTTACATTTCAAGTGTTATCCCCTTCCCCCCTCCTTTTTTTTTTTATTTATCTTTTTTGAGTTTTTTCTCACCTCTTATCGGGAGGAACGAAAGATCCAAGGAATACAATTTGAAGCTAGTGCCCATCTGAGTTCATGGGGAATTTCCATCGACAATTATTCTGCAATGTCCTCAAGCACTTTGGAGGGACAGAAGAAAAATCATAAGGAACTCATTAACTGAACAGGGTCCTCTTGATGACTAAGAATACATTGTTCAGTGTGAGTTTAGTGTCTGATGTCTTTTTAAAAAGTTATTAAAGTGAGTCCTTGCGAAGTAGACTTATATATGACAATTAGTGTAACTGTGTGAGGCGGTGGGCTGTGAGAAGCAGCTGGGTGCTTGGTCGAGCACCGGAGCCTTTATCTGAAGGCAGCAATTCAGCTCTGCTCCCAGGCTCTGGTTCTTTTCATGTAGCTTCAGCCCTCCACAATCACTCCCACAGAGAGGTCTAAAGCCAACAGTTATGAGGAACAGGCCTCAGGCCCTAGAGAGATTTACATACTAATGAGGTACCTGAAGGCCAGAGGGTGGAGTCAATTAAGCATTCTTCCCCAGCCCCTTCCCCCTCTCTCCCTGCTATTTAACTCAGGACTGCCCTGGGTTTTGGGCATCCAGATCCATCCACCATCCACCATGACATTAAAGACAATGAAGACCAATGGACTTTCTCGTGTCATTGGAGCCGAGCTGTGAGGAGCCATGGAGAGGCCTTCAGTGAGCCACAGCAGCCGGGCCTAACTTCCCCCTGGAGGAACCCTCAACGATCTCCAGCCATATTACCTACATAACTGCACTTGTAGTTAAAGTCCAGAATGTTACTAGAGACTAGAGGTATTGTAGGCCTTTGGGGAAATTCCACTTTGTAAATGGGGAAAGTTTTGTCTGTTTGTTGTTTTATTTGGAAGTTTGCTTGAGACAGGGTTTTACTAATATAGCATTGGCTAGCCTGAAGCTGGCTACATGTAGACTAGGCTGGCCTTCAACTCACACAGATTTTTCTGCCTCAACTTCATGGATGATGGGATATGTGCTACCAAGCTTAGAAATGATTTTTTTTTTTTTTTAGCATATATGGTGAAAAATTCTTACGAAGTCTCTCTCCAAGAGCAACAGATTAATACTGTTGTGAAAACAGCCAGTCTTGGTGATGTGTATGGCCTTTCTCCATTGAGAAGATCCAAAGGAAAAGGATTCCCATGGACAAGAAGTTGGTTCTTCCCTTTAGCGAGGGGGTCAGGTTGTACATCTGAGTGCGACGAACTAGAGGCTGGGCTGTTGTAGGACAGGATCATGGCCAGGAGCATAGTAATAAAAATCTTCACGTCAGTAATAAAGGGAGGCCAGAGAGGACTGACAGTGAAGTCTTGCCTGCTTCCCTTCAGGAATGCAAGGTGAAGTTCAAACCAACAGTTAACCCTCACCTCTTCTCTATTATATTTCCCATTTGTAAATAATTGTCTGATGTCCTCTTCTGACCTTTGTGGATACCTGGTAGGCACATGGCACATATACATTCATGCAGACAAAAGGTGTGTGTGTGTGTGTGTGTGTGTGTGCGCGCGCGCGTGCGCGCGCGCACGTGCGAGTGCATGCATGCATGCTAGAGAGATAGCTCCACAGTTCATTTGTTTTGAGACAGGGTTTGTCTGTTGTCATGGCTGGCCTGAAACTCACTCAGTAGACCAGTGGCCTTGCTGTTCCGAGTGCTTGGATTAAAGATGTGCACCAGCTCCATAGTCAAGAGACCTTACTACACTTGCAGCAGATTTTGGTTTGGTTCCCTGCACCCACATGGTGGTTCATAACTGCCTGTAACTCCCTCTTCAGTAGATCTGGACTCTACTGGTATTGTACATACATGGTGTACAAACACACTCGGATAGCAAATACACATGAAATTAAAAAGAAATCTAAAAACAAGTTATGTACACATAAGATAATAATAATTTAAAAATTGTTTCTTTGGACACTGGTAGTCCCAGCACACCTTTAGTTCCAGCACTCAGGTAGCAGAGGCAGGTGGATCTTTGAGTTTGAGGCCGGCCTGGACCACACAAAGAAACCCTGTCTTGAAAAACAAACAAAAAAATAAACAACAAAACAATAAAATCTGGTCCTATTGTAGCCACTTGCTTATTTATTTATCTAGAGGCAGGACAGCTTTGTACCTCTGGCTATGTAGACCCATGACCTCCAACTTTCAGCCTTTAGCTATCTGGTGATCTCCAGCCTCTGGTTTCTAAGGGCTGGGATTATAGACCCATGCCACTGTAATTTGTGTTAATCATGTAGCGACTGAAGGGAAAGGCTGGTGAAATAAGGACTCTTGTGCTGTCTTCCTCCCTTCTGTGCCAGCTAGGTGTGTGGGGTAGGCAGATGTATTCACGTATCAATGTGGAGGCCAGAGGTCAACAGTGGCTGCCTTCCTCAATCACTTTTCACTTTATGTTTATGGTGACAGGTTCTATCACTGTCTAACTTAGGTTTCTGTTGCTGTGGTAAAGACAGTGACCAAACTTGGGGAAGAAAGGGCTTACAGGTCATCAGGGAAAACCAAGGCAGGAGGAACTCAGGACAGGAACCTGGAAGCAGGAACTAGAGCAGACACCATGGAAGAGTGCTGCCTACTGGCTCGATCCCTATGGCTTGATAAGTCTGCTTTCTTATGCAGCCCAGGACCACCTGCCCAGGGGTGGCCCCACCCACAGTGGGCTGGGCTGTATTATATTAATCATTAATCAAGAAAACTCCCTAAAGACTTAACTATGGGCAATCTGATAGAGACCTTGTCTCAATTAAGGCTCCTCTTCTTAGGTACCACCAGCTTGTATCAAGTTGAAAACAAAACTAACTGGATGGATACTCGCTGAACCTAGAGTTCACAGATTCAACTAGGCTGGCTGGCCACCAGCCCATCTGTCATCCAGATTGTCATGTGTCCCATTGTTTGGTCTCCCCTCCCTTACTCCACCCTCAAGTCTGCTATGCTGTTTAGTGACTGGCCTTTACACAGGTACTGGGATCTGAACCTAGGTCCTCAAGCACACATCCTAACCACTTTACCAACTTAGCCATCTCTCCACTCCCCTTTTATGTATGTTTTAAGACAATTTTTAACTATGTATCCCAGGCTGGTCTCAAATTCACAGTCTTCCTGCTTCATCCTCAGGAGTGCTAGAATGACAGGCATGCGTCTCTATCCCTGACTCTTCCTTGCATCTTCTGCAAGATGGTGACATTGAAAGATGCTGACAGAAAGAGCTTGAGTGACTTCCCTGAAGAGAAAAGAATCAAAGCCCAAGGGGCTGTGTTGGAAAGTTTGGTTGTAGACTGTATGGCGATGAGGAGTGATGCCCCTGGGGGATAATAATTGGGATGAAAAGCAGGAACTAAGACAAGGCATGTTATGGAGACAGAAGAAATAGGATGTGGTGACTGAAAGAGGAAGGCACCTGAAATGACTTAGGCCAGTGAGAAACCTGATGCAATCAGTTCTACAGATTTTATGCCAGGCGGGGATCTTCTTCAATGAAATCTCTTTCTTTCTCTCTCTCTCTGCATTTTTTTTAAAGATTAATTTATTTATTTTATGTATATGAGGACATCAGATTCCATTACAGATGGTTGTGAGCCACCATGTGGTTGCCAGGAATTGAACTCAGGACCTCTGGAAGAACAGTCAGTGTTCTTAACCACTGAGCCATCTCTCCAGCCCCCATGAAACCTCTTAATGAACCTGAATACAAGAGTCAAAAGCTCCTACTCATTTTGGCTAAGGACAATATTTGGCCCACAAATTTGAAAGGTGGAGTAGAGTTTCAGATTGACCTGTAGTGGCCCCGGTTTCATCTTTTAGTAATTCTCTGGACTCTGTCTACTTTGTTCCCCATGTCGATGCTTTTCTTAGGCTGGTTTTGAAGAATGCTAAAACTAGGCTGGCAAGATAGCTCAGGGTATATCAGCCTTGCCTGGCAAGCCTGATGACCTGAGTTCAATCCCCAGAAGCTCACAGAGAAAACTTTTGTTCTTAAAGAATACTTTAACTCTTCTGGCCTCTCCCTCCTGCTCACCGCTATGTTGGAGAAAGAGGTCATCTCTCTCCTAGATCTCATTTTCAGTGACTCCATTGGGTCTCATTTAGGTCAGCACTGAACTATTTCTTGGGACCAAAAGGAATGTTTGTGCTTATGTAAATCAATCACTAGCAAGGCAAGGGGACCAGCCAGCATCCAGAGATAATGAAGGGAGCCCTCCGCAAAAGACTATAACACAGAGGAAATAATTGCATAGCCCAGTAGAGTGAGTCTAGAAAGCAGGCAGAATGAGACTCTAGAGTAAAGAGATATCAGAGTCAGGGGGCATCTGCATTGACGTTAATTTGGAGACTGGGGAGAATTTGAGATTATTTACAGTGATGGTGTTTTGTGAGAGGAACAAGAGAAGACAGAGAAACTGAGGGCTGGGGTGATGGAAGACAGAAAAAAGGTGCTATGGTGCCAAGGAGATCAGATGTGTATCCAAAGTAGGAACAGTTACTGTTACCTCTAAAGCCCTGGCTGGAATGTTTGAGAAGTATGTTTGTTTCTTTATTTATTGTTTTGCAAGACAGAGTGTCTCTATATAACAGCCCTGGCTGTCCTGGAACTGTAGACCAGGCTGGCCTCAAACTCACAGACATCTGCCTGCTTCTGCCTCCCAAGTGCTGGGATTTGCACTACCACCCAAGTAAGAAGTCTGTAATTCCAGTAACAGGGGATCCAGCACCTTCTTCTGGCCTTCAAAGGCATGTACAAAGTACAAAACACTGTTGTTCTCTTCTACACCCTGTCTCTGTACGAATGTTCCAGTAACACTGCCTCCTCCCTCCCTCTCCCCCCGCTGCTTCCTCCTCCTGGTCTCCTTCCTCCTTCTCCCTCTCCACAGTTCTCTTAAGTGCAGCTCTCTTAAGCTACTTAGTTTCCTTTTCCTCTCTTCTCCTGAGAGTGGGGCATATCCTGTTCCGTCAAATCTTTGATTTGTCACTTTGTCTGTCATTCAATTAGAGATCACTTTCAAACATGGTTTCTGCAAACTAACTAAATTTACCTTCATAGTTTGAGATTAAAGATGTGTATACTAAGGGTATATCTGTATTCCAGCCAGAGGGATTAAAGGTGTGTGGCAAGGGCTGAGCCACACCACAACTAGAAACACAATCTTGGGGTTCACAGTGTGATCAACTATCTTGCAACAAGCCTCTATCAATAAAGTGCTTCAAGTACAAGTGTGAAGACCTGAGTTCAGGTCCTCTGCACTCATGAAAAAGCCAGCAGTGCCACAGTTTGTCACCTTAGCATTAGGTTATAGGAAACAGGAAACGGGGAGTTCTGGAGTGTGCTAGCCTGCTAGTCTTGCCAAAGTGGTAAGCTACAGGTTCAGAAAGAGACCTGTCAGCCCAGCGGTGGTGGCGGCGCACGCCTTTAATCCCAGCACTTGGGAGGCAGAGGCAGGCGGATTTCTGAGTTCAAGGCCAGCCTGGTCTACAGAGTGAGTGCCAGGACAGCCAGGGCTACACAGAGAATCCCTGTCTCGAAAAACCAAAAAAAAAAAAAATTAAAAAAAATTAAATAAATAAATAAATGAACAAATAAAATAAAAAATAAAAAAAATAAAAAAGAAAGAAACCTGTCTACACTATAGTGAAGAACAATAGAGGGAGACTGGTTATCAGCATCTGACCTCCACACATTCTCACAAGAATGCCTACACATGTCATCCACTGCACTTAGACACATGCATGTATTTGCATACACACACACACACACACACACACACACACACACGAGAGAGAGAGAGAGAGAGAGAGAGAGAGAGAGAGAGAGAGAGAGAGAGAGAGTTCTTACTCTTATTTACTTTCAGCCAGGCAGTAGTTTTATATGCCTTCGATCCCAGCAGTCAGGAGGCATAGCCAGGTGGATTTCTGAGTTCAGGACCAGCCTGGTCTAAAGAACAAGCAACAAGACAGCCAGAGATGTACAAAAAAAACCCTGTCTCAAAAAAACAAAAACTAGTTATTTTCCTCTTATGTGCGTTGGTTTGCCTGCATGCATGTGTGTGTGTGGGTGTTGGATCCTGGAGTTATGGACAGTTGTGAGCTACCATCTGGGTGCTAGGATTTGAACCTGAGTCTCTGGAAGAACAGTCAGTGTCCTCAACTGCTGAGACATTTCTCCAGCCCCTTGGTCGTTTTTCTTTCTTTGTTTGTTTTGGGTTTTGTTGCTGTTTGGTTGTTTGGTTTGGTTTTTCTGTCTGTCCTCAATCTGTAGACCAGGCTGGCCTCCAACTCAGAGATCCACGTGTCTCTGCTTCTGGAGTGCTGGTATTAAAGGCCTGTGCCACCACTGCTCAGCTAAACTGACACAACATTATGTTCCTCATTTTCTTTATCTATAAAAGTTATGATAGTGTTTATTTTGTTTTTGAAACAAGGTCATATCCAGTAGCTCTGGTTAGCCTGGAACTCACTATGTAGACTAAGATAGCTTCGAACTTGCAGCAGTTCTCCTATCTCTCCCTCTCCAAACCTGGGTTATTGGCAAGAACCGGCACACTAGCTTAGTAGTAATGTGATTGGTAGCACTGTTGGAAGAATCAAGTACTCTTCCTAACACTGGTCGTGGCTGGGCACAGGTGCTCACCTGATGGTGGCTGACAGCCCCTGAGTCTCACCGTCTCACCACACTCTCCGTTCCCTTTGCAAGTGACTGGCAGACAGAACATTTGTGGTTTCGAAAGGCTGTTGCTCAGTGTGCTTTCCAGTATTTGGGAGGAGAACTACTCCGCACAGCCAAGGACTGCCTGTTCTGTTTCTGTCATGCTTATTCAGGCCTTAACCACAGTCTGTCTCTGGCTTTATATTTCTCAGTAGTTTTATGATTTAATCATTGAAAATGACTGTCTGGTTCTATGTTCCTTAGTAGGGTTTGTCTTATGGTGGGAAAAGCAGGCCATCACTGTTATGGATTACCAGTGTTTCCTTTAATTTTAGGGGTAAGTTTTCTTTACTTTTGGTCTGTACTTTCTAAATATTACCAAATATCCTCCCCCCTCTCTCTTTCTTTTCTTTCTTTTTGAGACAGGGTTTTTCTCTGTAGTCCTAGCTGTCCTGGAACTCTCTTTGTAGATCAGGCTAGCCTTGAACTCACAGAGATCCACCTGCCCCTCCCTCCCCAGTGAGGAGATTAAAGCTATTACCACCGGCTCTTTGTTCATTCTCATCTACTGGATCCAAGTGATTTTATACTCTCATAAACTTAGTTTATGACAAAATACTGAAATTTTTCCACAGGAGATTTCTATTTCTGTTTTCTTTCCTTTTACTTTCTATTTTTATTATGGGAGCTTTGTCTATGTGTATGTCTGTGTGCCACATAAGTGTCTGGTACCTGAGGAAATCAGAAGTGGGCAGCAGATTCTCTGGACCTGGAGTTAGAGATGGTGTGAGCTGCCAGGTGGGTTCTGGGAGCCAATTGGAATCCTCTGGAAGAACAGCCAGCACTGCCGAGCCATCTCTCAGTCCTCTCTGATAGTATTTTAAGTTGAGGTTAAGTCTGCACACACCAGTAGTCATAGTTACACAGAGTTCTTCTTGGCTGTATTCCTCAGGTTTCCAGTGCTCTAATAAAATCCCTCAGGTAATCATCTTAAAAAGAGGAATGATTTCTTTTGGTTTGTAGTTTTGGAAGTTACACTGTATAGTTAGTTTGCTCTCATTGCTCTTGTGCCAGTGTGGAGACAGAACATCTCACAGGGATACATAGAGGAAGTCTTTTCTACCTCATCTGAAATCCCAGCAGTCCCTACTAAGTGTCGCGACCGCTCGACCCCGAAGGACGCGCGACGATCTGCGTTCACTCGACCAGGAAGGAAGACGCCTGCGTCTGCTCGACCAGGAAGAAAGACGCGAAGATCTACGCTCGCTTGAGGGAGAAGAAGGACGCAACGACCGGGATCTTCTCAACACGCTTTATTACAGGAACGCCCCATTGTGAAGCCGGGACCCAGAGCAGCCTGAGAGGGCTGCTTATATAGAGGGGAGAGGGGGCGTGGCTTTCCCTGGTTGGTCGCCCTGTCTGACCTAATTTGCATGTCTTCTTTGATTGGTCGTTCTACCCAGACCTAATTAGCATAAATCCTATTTGCATAAGCCCCCGCCCAGGGAGTGGTTGCTGTGCAGGGATTGGCTGACACCAATACCTCATTTGCATATACCCACTCGGGAGGGGTTTGTGTCAGAATCTGTTGATGCATGCGCAGTAGACTTGTTTGCAAGTGGTGCAACAGTAAACCAGCGCCATCTTGTAATGCTGGATCGGGATCGGCGGGCTACAACTAAGGACACTCCCACAGTGGACCAAGACCTCCCATCACCTCACTAAGTATGGAATGTACTATGTAAACCAGGTTGCCGTTGAACTCAGAAATCTGCCTGCCTTTGCTAGGAAGTAATTATAACTATTTGATATACAATGGCTGTAGCATACAACAAAACAGCATCCAAATTGTTGACAGAAAAAAGTTTTGCCAGGTTGTCTTAGTCTAGGGGTATTGGTTGAATTTGTTTTCTCTGCCAGCTAAAGAATTCATAGGCAGGAAACACCTCCAGTGAGACAGGTAGTGGCCGGGAAAATCTTAACCACCGCAAACAGGAGCAGACAGAATCATCCAGTAGAGAAAGGCCTTATTAAGGGAGTGGTGAGGAAACACAAATATTTTGGGCACACAGAGAGAAGAGTCTCTGCAAAGCTGAGCTGGGGACTCTGGAAACCAAAGCTTATGTTCCCCTTAGGGACTAGGACTTTTGGTCAGTTTGAAGAGAGACAGGATGGTTGATTGGTCCACACTGTTGTGAACATGTCAGATCTGGCCTTCAGCTTGTTGAGCCAGTCCATCAGCAGGGGCCTTACTGGCAGGAGAAAAAACCCACAAGGCCTTTATTTTAAGCTGCCTGGCTTTCATCTCAGGTCAGGCGAAGAAGTCAGCCATCTTGAAAATTCACCCCCTCTCCGTACCTCTCCGTATCTGCCTATCGGAGAGTCTATCTGATTTCTAGGCCCTCAATACTAGCAGAAATGATCTATTTTCCTCATTAATACATTCCCTACAATTCTTTTTTTTTTTTGTTTTGTTTTTTTGTTTTTTTTTTTTTTGTTGTTGTTGTTGTTTTTTCGAGACAGGGTTTCTCTGTGTAGTCCTGGCTGTCCTGGAACTCACTCTGTAGACCAGGCTGGCCTCGAACTCAGAAATCCGCCTGCCTCTGCCTCCCAAGTGCTGGGATTAAAGGCGTGCGCCATCACCGCCCGGCTACAATTCATTTTCTCTCTCTTTCTCCTTTGCTTTCATGGAGGTAGGAAATTAATCCACGGCTCATGCATGCTAGACAACCACTTCATTGCTGAGCTCTGTCCACCGCCCACACTTTGTTTTGCTTTTGTCTATAAAGACATCACTCCAGACCCAATAGGATTTTATAAAAGGAAGCAAAATATAACAAGGCATCTCTTCAGAAGGAGGAGAAGAGTCATTAAGAGATGCCCTACAGGTTCATAGGTTCACATAAGTAGGTATAGAGGTCAAGGACTCCTTAGCGCAGCTCACAGAATCAACTAAGCAGGGCTCATGGGGGCTCACAGAGGCGGGAGCCACAATCGAGGCACCTGTGTGGGTCTGAGCTGGTTGCTCTGCATATGTGTTATGGTTGTGTAGTATAGTTGTAGTATGGTTGTGTTATAGTACTCCTAACAGTGTGTGTGTCTACGGAGTGCTGCCTCTGACTTTTTGGTCTGCTTTTGGGACCCCTTTTCTCCTTCGGGGTTGCCTAGTCCAGCCTTGATATGGTTGCGCCTAGAGTTATTGTAACTTCTTATGGCTTGTGGGGTTGAGATTCCTGGGAGACTGCCTTTTTCTGAAGGGACCAAGGAGGAGTGGATCTGGGGGAAATGGGAGGCTGCTTTGGGAAGAGAAGAGGGAGGGGAAACTGTAGTCTGGATGTAATGAATAAAAGAATACATTTAAAACAAACAAATTCAAAATGCATATGTAAGATTTTTGAAATATCCCACCATCAGAAAATGGTTTGTTCACAGAAGGCCCTCAATATAATTGATTTTTTTTTTAAAGGATAAGTTCTCCTATAACCCAGGCTGTCTTTGAACTCACTATGTAGCCGAGGATAGCCTTGAATTCCTAATCTTTGTGTGTTTGGCTTCCACGTGCCTGGAGTGCAGGTGTCCCACCATACCTGAGTTAGTAAAAATGACTTTGGAGGGAGGTCTTGCCATCTAGTCCTGGCTGACCTCCACTGATCTGTAGACTAAACTGACCTTGAACTCACAGAGATCCACTTGCTTCCGTTCTGGAGTGCTAGGATTAAAGGTATGTGCTACAACGCAAACTTTCCTCTCGTTCTTCAAATGAGCACGTTAGTGCTTCCTTCAAGAGTTTGTTAACATGTAGCCTGCCATCCTCCAACCAACCCAGCAGCAGACTGGTCCAGCGGACTTATTTCTCCATAATTTGAAATTGGAACTCAGAAACTACAAAAGTCCCTACTGAGTGTGTGGGTGGGATATGTGTCTCTGGGGGTGTTTGGTATTTTAAAATGGTTTACTATATGGAGAAGATTAAAAGATTAGCATAGGGGGATGGAGAGATGATTCAGCAGTTAAGAACACTTCCTACTCCTACAGAGTATCAGGTTTGGTTGCTGGTACCCACATGGCAGCTTAGTCCTAGGGAATCCAATGTCTTTTCTGACCTCTTTGGGCTCCTGTATACATGGTGTACATATAAATACATTAAAGCATACACATACATTAAATATAATTTTTTTTTACAGATTTATTTGTATGAATGCTCTGTCTGTATGTATACCTGAAAGTTAGTAGAGGGCATCAGATCCCATTACAGATGATTGTGAGTCACCGTGTGGTTGCTGGGGATTAAACTCAGGACCTCTGGAAGAGCAGGCAGTGCTCTTAACTGCTGAGACATCTCTCTAGCTCCTTAAATATAATTAAAAAAAGGAAGATTTTCATAAAAGTTTTACAAGATCAGGGAGATTAAATATGGGGAAAATTTAGGGAATGCTGACCCTTGGTGGGCTAGCTAGCTTTAAAAGAAAAAAAAAGCCCATTTCTCACAATTGACTGTGGCTACCTTTTTATGGAGTCTGAATGCAGCAAGCACTCCTGTGCCATCTTATCAGCAAATAAGGCTGAACTTTATATGTATATAATTATGCTGAATGGTGGTGGTCTACACCTTTAGTCCCAGCACTTGGGAGGCAGAGGCAGAGGCAGAGGCAGGTGGATCTCTGTGAGTTTGAGGCCAGCCTGCTCTACATAGTGAGGTCTAAGACAGCCAGGGCTATGTAGAGAAACTGTCTCAGAAAAACAGACTAACAAAATAATAATAATTATATGTAATGCATACACACACACACACACACACATATATATATATACACTTAAGAGTGAATGAAAATCATATATGTAGCTCCTTCATTCAAGCCTATGCTGCCAGTGACCCATGGTCATGTCCAGAGACCTCAGTGGGACTTCTCGACACCTTTACTAGTTTACTTCCAATTAATTTTCGTCCTTTAGATGCACAGAGTAAAGAGTTCTGATCAGAGGTCGATGCTAGATGGAAGCTCTTCTCTGGTTTCAGTTCTACTAGTCTGATTATGGTGTGCATGTATGTATCTCTGTGTGTGTGTTTGTATATTTGTGTCTCTCTGTGTGTATGTATATATGTATCTGTGTATATATATTTGTGTCTCTGTGTGTATATGTGTATATATATATATATATATATATATATATGTGTGTGTGTGTGTGTGTATCTCTCTCTCTCTCTCTCTCTCTCTCTCTCTCTCTCTCTGTGTGTGTGTGTGTGTGTGTGTGTGCTGAGCTTAAAACCCAGAACCCCTTACAAGCTACACAAATGCTCTACCACTGATCCACATCGTCAGCTCCAGCTGGAATCCCTCTCATCTGCCTGTCTGCCTTTACTTACCTTTGGTACATGATAAGAAAAAACAAACAGGTAGTCTATGAAAGGGCCCAATAAAATTCCCAGAGATTTCCCAACTCTACTTCCTTCTCCTTTTAGTTTAGGAACCTTTGCTAGTTTATCCTTTTATATTATGGCTGAAGCAAAAGTGTCTGTGGATTTACTTAGCCGAGGACATAGTGGATAACAAAAAGTAACACTTAAGGCTATCTTGTAATGCTTGGGAACCCTTCAAGATTGACATTTAAGAGCTGAGTGGTTACTATGTATACTGCTCCTGCAGATGACCTAAGGTTGCTTCCCAACATCCATGTAGGGAGGCTGGGCTCATGATTTTTTTTTTTTAACTCCAATGACACTGGATCCAGTGCCCTCCTCTGGCCTCTACCTGTACTCACATGTACACATACACTCACAAAGACAAACACATGTTATTAAAAATAAATCTTAAAAGTTTTACATGCCAATCTGGACATGTGATATTCTGTTGAAGTCCTTCTGTTTGGAAAGGGAGGCAGGTGGCTCAAGGAATTCAATACTATCCTTAGTCACACAGCAAGTTTCAGAGCATTAAACTGAGGTAGTTCAACGCCAGCATATTTAAAGCACAATAGAATTTGGGGAAAAGTTTCCAGGCAATAATCAGCCCAATCAGCCCAATTCCAGGTGCACAATAAAGATTAAGATAGAAACTCTTTCCAAGGTACAAGTGACAAAGAGGGTGGGTTCTATGGCTGAAAGGTCTAGAACCCAGTGTGGTTTCTGACAGCATAGAAGTCAGCAGCCCTGAAGTACTTGCTACATCTAAACTAAGAATAGGTGGAGTCTAGGGAGAGAGAGCCTGAGATAAGCATTCTAGGGAATTAGGTCTGCCCCCACCGATAGCGAAAAGGTCAGCACGTCATTAACAACATCCGCGTTCAGCTTTCTGGATGGAATTCAATTCTGGTATTTGATTTTATCTCCTCCATTGAGAAGTAACCGAGTGTTTAACATTCCTGCTTCTCCTAGTGCTGTGTGAGTACAAGGACCTCAACAAAACAATCTCTGAAAAAGCACAAATATAATGAAAAATGTTGTATTTTAACATTGGTAAGGGTTGTAAAATTCTGAGCCCAAAAATGCTCTTGAAACTAAGCAAATGAAAGGGCAGAATTAGACGTGAATTATACCTCAATAAGGATGTTAAAATATGAAAGAATTCTTAGGAAATTAATTTCCAGTAAGTCTAAAACGAATTAGACAATATATGCTTAGGTAAATGAAAAATGAGATAGACAAATTTGGTGTCAACTGAAGAAAGCAAATTATGTAAGAATAAACAAATATATTATTTTTTCATAATTTATGTAAAATATACTTGCATAAGGCAGCAATGATAGTGTAATGTTTGTAACTTATCAGTACTTGAAATAAACATTTCTGGGCATGGTGTGCAAGTCTCTAACCCCAGCCCCTCAAGGCAAAAGCTGGTAGATCTCTAAGTTCCAGGCCACCCTGGTCTACAGAACGAGTTCCAGGACAGTCAGGGCTTCAAAGAGAAACCTTGTCTCAGAAAAAGAAATGTCAAGAGTATCCAATATGATGGGAACAGTTACAAATGCCATCTTGGGCCCTAGAGAGATGGCTTGAGTTTGAAAGCACTGGCTGCTCTTCCAGAGGACCTGGTTTCAATTTCCAGCACCCACATGAAGACTCAGAACTGTCTTGTGGCTCCAGTTCCAGGGGATCCGACACCCTCACACAGAAATACATGCAGGCAAAACCAGTGCATATGAAGTAAAAATAAATTACATATATGTGTATGAAATGCTGTCTTCATACAGTGCTAGTATTACATGAAAAAGGATAGTGTCACTTGGTTCATGTAGAATCTCTGAAAATATTTCATGCAGATGTCAAAGAAAACGGTGATTTTAAGGAATAAAGTAAAAATAACGCATACAAGTGGATTACAAGTTGGGAAGTCAGGTTGGTGTATTTGCTTGGCAAGGGGACATTGATTATCGGTTTTCTTTCTTTTTGTTTGTTTGTTTGTTTTTTTTCCAAGATAGAGTTTCTCTGTATAGCTCTGGCTGTCCTGGAACTCTGTAGACCAGGGGGCCTCAAACTCAAGAGATCCACCGACCATTCATTCCTCGTGCCGCTGGGATTAAGGGCGTGGGCCATCGCTGCCAGTTTTGTTTTTCTCAACTCAGCAACCGAGAATCATCAGGTTTCTTTCTTCTTTTTTAAAATATGGGATATTTCGTCACTGAAATTTTGTAGTTACAGTGTGTACCGAGGAAGACAGAGCTCTCTGGTGCTTGTTTTGGCTGGTCGTTTTTTTTTTTTTTTTGTTTTTTTGTTTTTTTTCCTAACTTGTAACTTTACCAAAGAGTGCAGGCTGTACCTCAGTAGAACACGGAAATTTTGAACCATGTAGCCAAAGACAGACTGGACAGTACTGTTTTAAAGGAGTTTGTTTTTCTTTCTGTTGTCAGATTGTTAGGATATTAGGGAAGAAAATGAAATTCCAAGTGAATGCTTTCTGAAGTTCACTATTTTCTGTCCAGACTTTAGATTCTCAGAATAATTTTTTTCTTGCACTTTTTTTTTTTTTCGAGACAGGGTTTCTCTGTGTAGCTCTGGCTGTCCTGGAACTCACTCTGTAGATCAGGCTGGCCTCGAACTCAGAAATCCGCCTGCCTCTGCCTCCCAAGTGCTGGGATTAAAGGCGTGTGCCACCACCGCCCAGCTTTCTTGCACTTTCTTATAAAAAAATATGCTTAGTTTCGTCCATAGTTCCTTGAAGTCATTGGATACATCTGCAGAATTAGGGCTTCCACAACTGCTTTCAGAGATGCTCTTTTTGCTAATAAGGCTCCAGACATCTATTTGCTGGTATTTCACGACTTTTCTTACATAGGAATTAAGGTGTCTTTGGACTGTTGAAATACTGCTTCCTAGCTCCCTAGCCCAAGAAAGGTGTGCCTCTACCTTCTTTGGCCCCATTCCCTCTCTCACCAGGAAGGAGGGCAAAACCAAGGCTAGGCTCCCCTCACTTAAAAAAAAAAAAAAAAAAAGACATTCTATGCGGCACTGGCTGGGATCAAATTCACATACTCTCACAAACTCCCCCAGGGTTTTTGTAGCCCTGGCTGTCCTGGAACTCGCTCTGTAGACCAACGAGCCGGTCTCACACGTTTCCGAGTGCGGCTGAGCCATCACACCCGGGTTCTAAACATATCTCTTTTAACGTTAAGGTTGAACTTAATTTAGGTCTGTTTTCCAGTCTAAAATTCGAACGTCATCAGGAACACTCAAACCCCCACAGATGACATGCTTCTGTAATCTTCCAGAATCTCCGATTTTCACGTGTGCCTGATGATGAACCACCACCACCTCTGCCGGTAGACCGGGTCTCAGCGGTCATCAATTTGTGCGCGCGCCCCTCCACCTAAGTGGGACTAAACACTGCGGTGGACAGAAGCCATTCCCTCAGCAAACAGATTCACACGTCAGACGATAAGGACCACGGAAGACAACACGTGGGACAATTCAACAGCCGGAGGGCCCTTCCTTCACTGTGGAGCAACCCCACCCCTCCACACCGGAACTGCCTCCTCCGCGCCCGGCACGCCCACGCACGTCAGCGTCGAAGCTGCGGGAGCCTCCCCCTCCGACGCAGGTGGCCCGCGCGACACGCGCATGCTCACTGGGTAGGGTCACGGGAGGCTCCGGTCGCTACAATCTGTTGCGCCGCCCTCCGGAGCTGGCAGATCCGGGTCTCGTGGTTAAGAGTGACGTGGTCTATCGAATCCAAACAGAGGGGAGGAGGCCGGCGGCCAGCAGCAGCGGCAGCGACAGCGGCGTCCGGAACGCTCCCCGCCGCCACCCTCCCCGCCCGCCGCTTGTTTGGGCGGGTGAGTGTCCCCCCTGGCCCACCGCCCTCCTCGGCGACCCTCTTCGCGTCGCCACTTCTATGGCCGCGCGCTCCCGGGGACGGCTGCGGCAGAGCGGGCGCCTCTGGCTAGGCGCTGCACCCAGGGAGCCCGCAGCCGCCGGCCGGGCAGCCTGCAGCTGGGCTGGACAGGCACCGGCAGCCCGGGTCTTTCACTTTTAGGGCCACATAGGCGGCGCGGGCTTGCAGGGGAATAGGGACAGTAACCCCGAAAGCCGGGCGGTGGCGTTTGCCTGGTGGGTTCGATGAAGTCACCCGGACGCGGCCCTTTGTTGTGGTGTGTGGTAGCTGCCATCCTGAAAGCCAGAGCTCTTCTTTAGCCTTCATTGTGTTGCGGATTTAAAGGATTCCCCTTTTCTGTTGGTTCAGTACGTGGAGCCGGGGCTGACAATGGAGCAGGTAGCAGCACCGTTATTGGAAGGAATGCAGGGCAACAGTCCGGCAATGGTTTGAGATCCGTGTGGCTGCTTAAAGCCGAAGTTTTTCGAAGTGGCTGCTTAAACGTTAGGATTTTAGCCAAGATGATACTTGCTAACTGTAGAGTGGCGGCAGGATGCTTTTAGTTTCCCCAGTTGGAAAAGCCGAGGATGCGGCCTTAATAATGGAATGCCCTGGGTTTAGTTTACATCTGGAGCGCCTGATGAGCTTCAGGAAGCATTTACCTGCATCTGTGGAAGACACCCTCTCGATTTTGTGCTGTGGTGTCAGTTGGCAGCTATTCCGCCAGAATTTGGAAAAACCTACAATTTCCCAAGGGTTCTAGTCTAGAAACGCTGAGGAAGCGCACTCGCTGTCCTGTGTCTGATGTGGAGGCTAGGGGAAGCAGCTGCGTGCTCCTGCTTCAGGTGACTCACTGCTCGCGCAGATTCCTTTAGTGTAACCGCCCACCCTTTTGCCCTCAGCACTCAGACCAGGAAACCAAGCCTGGATGTTCCATCGTGGTTTTGAAAAGGGACACTTCCCCCTCTCCAAGATACTTAAAGTGTTTCAGCAGGAAACAGCAGGAAAGCAGCAGGAAAGAACGACAAAAACAGATTGATTGCTTTCCATCAAATCTGGTTAGAATTCTTAGGAATTTAGCCCCCTATCTTTGAGGGGTGTGCCCTTGGGCAGTAGTGGGCCTGTCTATTAAATCTTTTCCTCCTGTGTAGGTCATGAATTTTTCCCTCTTTTCTTCTACTATACTTGGAATCCTGTTGATATAGACAAAGGAGAATTTTCTTTTTGCACTTCCCCCTTTTCAGATTAAAAAAAAAAAACCCACCCTTTTTTACTATTCTAAAACAATCTTTTTTGTTTTGTGAGATGTTTTTGTGATGATTAGAGGAAATGTTCATGGTAGAAGGTGAGGAGAAAAGAATGATAGTCGTGCCACTCCTCTTGCCAGAATGTTAGTTCATATCCTTCCAGATGCTTTTGCAATTGCTTTATAAAAATGCAGTATCACACTACATTTGGTTTTTTAAAAATAAATCTTATTTATTTTATTTAATGTGTACGGGTATTTTGCCTGTATATATGCTTGTGCACTTTGTGCATTTCTGGGTGCCCAGGGAGGGATTGGAGCTCATGGGATTGGAGTTACAGAGGATTCGGAGTTGCTATGTTGCAGGAAACCAAACCCGGGCCCTCTGGAAGAGTAGTTAATGCTGTAATCCCTAAGCCACCCATGCATTTGTTTCCCCTCCCACCCCTGTGGCTTTACATACTTGCACTTTTTCGAGTTATTTATTTATTTATTTATTTATTTATTTATTTATTTATTTGCAGCTATGGACTGTGGACCTTTTAGGGTGAAATTCCACCGCTGGAAAAGCAATGATTATTAAAGCTGTGGAGTGGAAAGTTTTCCCCTATGTCTCTCTTGGTGAAACTGTGAGACTTAATAAAACAGACACTGAACAACATGTAGGCTTACTTAGCTTGTTAAACAGTCCAGGCAGTAAGTGCAGTGCAGTGCAGTGCAGTGCAGTGCAGTGCGGAGTTTTGGTGAACTTGTTTGTTTTTAATGGTTCCACAGGTAAGTTTAGGTGTAACCCTTAGTTACACCGTATTCCAAATGCAGTGCGCCTGTTACCACCCCATTCCATAAGAGCCTGGAGGAAACTATTTTGCATAGCATACTTACTTACTTTATTAGCTTTGGGGTTGAGGTATGTGCCATTTGTTAAAGGTTTTTTTGTTGTTTGGTTTTTAACCACTGACACCAAAGGAGCTTATCCAGAAATGAAATGCCCTCTTCACCCCAGCTCCGTGAAGTATCCTAAGTCTGCTAATACCACTTTGGGCTGATGACTCATAAGCTTTTCTAAGACCTATAAATCTCTTTTGTCGTTCATTATCTCCTGAGTAATTAATTCCAGATAGTTAGTACTCTGTGACTTGGTTCTTTTCTTTAGTTTTTACAAGGCTTTACGGATTATTTTTTTTTTGTGTGTCTATATCTAATCTGCACATGAGTGTGAGTGTAAGTGTGCATGCGTGTGCGTGTGCGTGTGCGTGTGCGTGTGTGTGCACACGTACACACACGTGTGCTCCAGAGGAAGCCAGAAGAGGGTACTGGATTCCCTAGTACTAGAGCTGACGTAGTTGAGTTTATGAGCCACCATGCAAGGGTACTAGGGACCAAACTGGGGTCCTCTAGACAAGAAGCAAGTGCTCTTAATGACTGAGCCATCTCTCCAGCCCTTTAATTATAAAAAAAAAATTACAGTACTCAGTATGCATTCCTTTCCCATCTCTGGTGCTACCGCCCTTGCTAGACTACCACAGTCTCTTATGTGGTCAACTGAAGTAATTTCCTGGTCTGTCTCCAACTCTGGCTACTTACTTATGGTGCATTCCTCATGTCACAACCTAAGAGTTTCCTCAAATTTTAAATGCGTGCGCACTCGAATGTGGTGGGGAAGGGGGACGGGGGCGCCCCCAACACACAGCCGATTGAAAGTCTCAGGATAAAACCCTAGCCTGGCATGGTTGCAAACACCTTTAATCTCAGCACTCTTGGGAGGCAAAGGTAAGCAGGTGTCTTTGAATTGGAGGTCAGCCTTTGAGTATCAGGTTTGTCAGGCACGTACTACCTAGTCCTGTACTCTGGAGCCTGGCCCATCAGTAAACCAGTGTCCTGGTTTTCATCTCTTTTTGTTATGTCTGAATCTACTAGCATTTGAACTACTGCCCGAAGGCCTTTGCTCTTCTGTACCCTGAAGCTTCAGTATTCTCGCAGTCTGCTTTGGCCAGTTCATTTCTGTCATCCAAGTTGCAATTCAGATGTTGGCTTTTCAAAGAAATTACCCCATATTTCTGTTCTTTTTATCTTACTCACAGCATTTACCACTACCTCAATTGCCTTAATTTAATTTTTTTTTATGCTTCTTACGCTGGTAGTTCTTCAAAATGGCATAATGGGAACTCCGTAGCTGTTGTTGGATGAATGAGCTTGTGGACATGTCTATGCTCCTCCTCGTTAGGCCTGTTCGTTCTCAGAAAACTACTTCTCAGCAGCTTCTTACAGGACAGTCTTCATTCTGTTTAGTAATCTTTGGTGTTTGGGCCAAAGAACATCTTTCTATTTTAGACCTATGGAACCTTGGAGAAGTGGGGTCCCAGCGTCTGTGTCCTTCCCCAACCCACTTTTTTGTGGTGCTGCAAATTGAACCCAACCCTTTGTACGTGGTAGGTAAGCACCTTACCATTGAGTTACACCCCAGACCTTGGCTGTACCTTTTGTTGTTTTTTGAGGTGGGGTTTTATGAAGCCTAGTCTGGCCTGGGCCCCATCTTGAACTTATGATCCTGTTACTTACACCGGGCTTTGGTTTTTTTGAGGCGGTGTCTTGGCTCCGTAGCCTAGGCTGGCCTTGGTTAACTGGAGGTCTTCCTGTCTCTCCCCCAGAGGATTCCCCAGTGTAATTACAGACATGAACCACCACACCCAGCTCCAAATTTATACTTTCAACAAACCCTTTGGGTGATTTTGTTGTCCATTAAAGTTTGAGAGTGTTTCTCAGTTCTTAATGTCTCCTTTTCAGAAGAGAACTCCTTTATAGTGGTCCTGATTTGGGGTGTGTTAGACAAGGTTACTATGCTGAATATTGCTCTTTAATTTTTTTCATGTAGCTACTGAGCAATCTAGAGTTAAGTTTTCCTGCCCACATCTTATAACTGGAGACCCTGAGACAGAGTGAGTGGTAAGCCCGAGTCTGTGCTCCCTCAGCGTGTCTTACTCACTGTGAGCTACAGCATTGAGAACTATGCACACTACTTTCAATAAGCTGGGCTATTTTTTTATTAAGATGTATTTATTTTTACTTTCTGCATGTGGGTGGTTTGCACACATGTGCACCACGTACATGCAGTACTCACAGAGGTTGAAGACTACATTTGATTTCCTGGAACTGAAATTGTGTCTACTGTGTGAGTGGCAGGTCCTCTAGAAAAGTGGCCGGTGGCTTTAACTGATGAGCCATCTCTCCAGCCCAAGCTTTTAGTTAAGGGCGAAATAGTGATCTCTGTCCTATTTGCAATCTATGTGGAAGATTTAAAAAAAAAAAAAAAAAAGCTGATGTTTTATTGTTCAAAGTTGCAGAATGAGGAGACAATTTTGAGAAATACTTTAAGCATGTCTATTTTTGGCTTCTCAGGATGCTGAGGGAGGAAGACCGTTTGAGACCAGTGTGGGCAGCATAGTGAGGCCTTATTTCCAACAAAACAAAACAAAACAACAGCAGCAGCAACCACAAAGAACCCTCTAAAACCTTGCAGGTCTTCTTTGCTCTTTACTAAGTAAGTTCGGGAACATTTTCCTCCTCTTTATGATATCCTTGTTGATGAGTCATTTATTTCTACATCTGTGGGTGTGAGTGCCTTCCTCTGTGGACTGTATTAGGATAATCATGAGCTGCAGAGTTCTCAGTGCCAGACCGCTTTGCAAATGAGGGAGAAGATATGTGTGATTGCTGCATTCGTGTCTGAGACTTCAGTACAGACAAGGGCTACTGTTTAGTCTTCTGTCTTCTTTTAGCCTCGCTCTTTCTGTGGAGGCTTAGGTCATCAGCTCTTGCCTCACTTAGGGGCCTTGGGCTTCTATTAATAGCCCTGTATTTTCTTCCTCTACTTCATCTGCTTGTTATTGAGCAGTTACAACGAGTAGTAATGTTTAAGACCAACTGCCATGCTCTGATGCTCTCAGAAGTATGGGCCTTTTCCCTGTCTCTTGTTTTTTAATTATTATTTTTTATTTTATGGATGTGGGTAGTTTTCACCTGTGTGTATGTCTGTGTACCATGTAAGTGCCTGATGCCTGAGGCAGTCAGAGAGGGCATCAGATCCCCTGTAACTGGAGTTATTGATGGTTGTGGGGCACTTTGTGGATGCTAGGACCCAAAATTGGGTCCTTTGGAAAAGTAGCCAATGCTCTTAACCCCAGAGAGGTCTCTCCAGAGCCTACTGTTTGTTTTTTGAGAAAGAGTCTCAAAGTAGCCCATGGTAACCTGTTAACCCTTCCTTTTTCTGTTAGTGGTGGGTATTAAACCTGTGGCCTCCTATAAGTTATGCAAAGACTATCTCCCATTAAGTTACAACCTAGACCACACTAAACATGGTTTCAACTGGTTTTATGTTATGAAACATTTTGAATAAAATCACTTGAAGTTTTTAGTTTATCTGGGCATGAAAATAATTACCATGCTTATAAATAACACAAAGAACCGTGTTTAGTTAACTCAAACTGAAGAATTATAGTAACCAATTTAGTTATAAAATAAGCCATAGCAGAGTGTGGTAGTTGGTGTGCCTTTAATCTCAACATTTAGGTGCCAGAGAAAGGCGGATCTTCCTGAGTTCGAGGCTAGCTTGATCTACATAATGAGTTCCACACCAACCAGAACTACACAGTAAGAGTGAAAAAAAAAAATAATAGCAGGCAGTGGCTTACCCCTTTAATCCCAAGACTTGAGAAGTAGAGGAGAGATCTCTGAATTAAAGACCAGCCTGGTTTATAGAGGGAGTTCCAGAACAGCCAGGACTACACAGACAACCCCTGTTTTGAAATCTTGAAAAAACAACAAAAACAAAAAAAAAGTAATAGTAAATTAAATATGAATCATATTTGAAATACTTTAATGACTCAAAATGAAATTAATAGTAGTTCAGAAAACCTAGGCAGTATGCATGTACTTGACTGTGGCTAGAAAAGTCTGTGTAAACATTTGTATTAGAGCTTCCTCTGAGGAAAGGCTTGACTTTCTTTCTTTTTTTTTTTTTTTTTTTTTTTGATTTTTTTTTTTTTTCGAGACAGTGTTTCTCTGTGCAGTCCCGGCTGTCCTGGAACTCACTCTGTAGACCAGACTGGCCTCGAACTCAGAAATCCGCCTGCCTCTGCCTCCCAAGTGCTGGGATTAAAGGTGTGCGACACCACTGCCCAGCGAGGATTGACTTTCAATTTGGGTTTTTCCTGGGGTGGCAGGATGAGGTATTTGAAAACTATAATTTGAAATATATATTGTTTTAAAATAGACAACTCTGAAAACATGTATATTTTTCTAAACTACCTGACATTTAGGTGTATCATGGAGCTTACATACACATTTAATAACATTTTTAATGGCACTGCTTTTATTTTGGAGAAAGTTTCCCCCGTTACTTATTTTCATACTGGGTTTTCATTTCCCATTTTGCTTTTTTTAAAATTGCAGTCAAAACACAGATGCATCAGCTTTGGGTAACTGCAGAGCAGTGCTGCTTTACGCTTGCCTGCGCTCACCGACCCCATCGCACTGGCAGAACTTTCAGACTTTCACAGCTAACTGGGCTTCTAATCAGGGTGTGGGTGTGTCGAGCATCTTCATGACGTACATTCCAGAGCTCTCGGGATCAGTGCTTTGGTGGCTAGTGTCCTTTATAGGACAGTTGGGTTTTTGTTTGTTTGTTTGGTTGATTTATTGGTTTGTTTTAGATAGGTTCTGTGAAACTCTGACTAGCCAGGAACTCACCTGTAGACCGTGCTGGCCTTGAACTCACAGAGATCTGTCAGTGTCTGCCACCAGTACTGTCAGCTGTCATTGCATTTGATAGAGCTTACTGCTTCAGAGCTCATCTATAAATTGTGACACAGCTATTAAAGACACTTTATTAGCTTTTATAGACAACACCCACTGTCATTACAGATGGCTAGTGTGGATTTTTTTTAAAATTTGTTGAAATTTCTTATTTGGAATATGACTAGTTCTATCACCATTCCCTCTGTGTGTGTGTATTGCTGAGGACTGGACCTAGGGCTTTTTGCATGCCTGTCAAGTCCCACCTATAGATCTGCTCCCCGGGGTAGAAAGCAGTCTTTCTTTTTTTTTTTTTTTTTTTTGGTTTTTCGAGACAGGGTTTCTCTGTGTAGCCCTGGCTGGCCTGGAACTCACTCTGTAGACCAGGCTGGCCTCGAACTCAGAAATCTGCCTGCCTCTGCTTCCCAAGTGCTGGGATTAAAGACATGCGCCACCACCGCCCGGTGAAAGCAATCTTGAGGAGAAATTTTAGGATTATCAGAATTTGAAACTTTAATGATAGTGAGTATAAATAGTTTAATTGAAACAATTATTTGGCCATTTATGGTAAATTTTACTCCTGTACCTTGACCAGGTAAGGAGATTCTTTGAGATTGTACATGAGTAAACCATAGCTGAGGAATAGACAAGAAATCAGTGAGGACACCTAAAAAAATTCTCACGTGATCCTTGCACTCTCCTTTAAAGTGAATAGTTTCCATTATCAGTCTCATTTTATAGATAAACCAAAGTCAAAGAGGCTAAGTGATTTATCCCTCTCAGTAATGCTAATAACTTAAAATCCTTTAAGACATTTTATGAGCTAATCCCTTGATGACTTGGTAAGTTGTCTAAAGTGAATCCTGGGATATGAATCAATTATTGGTAGGATTAAAAAAAATCACTTAGAAAAAGCATGCCAGGTGGTGGCGGAGCACATCTTTAATCCCAGCAGAGACCTCTGAGAGTTCAAGGCCAGCCTAGTCTACAGACTTCCAGGACAGAAAAGAGGTACACAAAGAAACCCAGTCTCCAAAAACCAAACCAAAAAAAAAACCCTAAAGAAAAGATGGTGTTGAAAACATAGGATTATCCAGGTTATGTGTGTTTCCTCAAGAAGTGTATCTGGAATCTTGACTCTGACGTGAGCATATCAGGAAGAAGACTAGCACCCTTGTACGGGAACTTGATGTGATAGCACACAGCGGTTCATTTCGGACAAAGGTTCAGCGATTCAAGCAAGGCTTCCCTCTGTTATGGAGTCAGTTCAAGGCCATCCTGGGCTGTATGACACCCGCGTCATACGCCTCTTCCCTCCTCTTCCCCAAGACAAGGCCTTAGAGAGAAGCTTGCTGCTTCTGTCTTATAGACATAGCCATTGCCATGAGAGAGACTTAGCTTCCGAAGTGTGAGCAATTTTGGTTTTGTAAGCTCCCAGGCTGTGGCACTTGCTGTAGGAGCTCAAACATACTAAGAGCAAATTGAAAGCAAGAGTAGGACTTGAACTACCCTCTAGATGTGAAATAGCTGTGTCCCTGTCCAATGCATAGAAACTGGAGTTTTTAAAGCATACATTAGTAAGTTAGTTATGTGTTCACAAATGTAACCTTGCAAGGTTTTTTTGGTGAGGGCTGAGGAGAGAGTTGGTGGTAAATCTCATTCTTAGAGAACACCTCCCCGAGTAGTCCTGTGGAGAGGAGTGAGAAAGCCTGGTTGTATTTGAGAGAGAACAAGAGTATGGCCGGCTAGACTTTTCATGTTTTGTTGTGTTTTGTGTTGGGCATTGAATTTCAAGCTGCCTTTTGATAAGGATGTGGGTAGTCAGGTACCATTCACAAATAGATGATCCCAACAGCACTTTGGAAAGTATGAGGCTGTCCTTCCCATCAGCCAGCCAGCCTAGAGTTCAGAAGGTTGGGGGCAAAAGGACTGCAAGTCTTTTGGTGCTCCCAGGCTCCAGAGGACCAAGGATAGCATGTTCTGTGGAAGCTGCCCTCCTGTGGAAGCCTTCCCTTCATAGACAACAGTAAATTCTGGTGGCTGCACACTGCCCGGCACAGGTTCACATCTGTAGAACATTTTGCCTCAGAATGAGTTATATCCTGAGTCTGGCCCTGGTTAGATGACATTCAGTCATTCAGGAGTCAGCCCCCGTCCTTGGCAGGCACTGTACCACCAAACTGCATTCCCAGCCGTGTGACACGTAGGTAAGCTTCGGGCTTCAGATTTTTCTTAATATATAGGAGTTTTGTTTATGAGTATATGGTCTGTGTAGTTGTGTGAACGTGGATGCAGGAGCTCACAGAGGCTTGAACAGGATGTTGGATCCCTTGGAGGTAGTTATGAACACCTGATGTGGATGGTAGGGGTTAAACTTGGGTCCTTTGGAAGAGCAGTGTGTGTGTTTAACCACTAAGCCCATTTCCCAGGTTTTGTTTTGTTTTTGTTTTTCGAGACATGGTTTCACTGTGTAGCTCTGGCAGTCCTAGCACTCACCTTTTAGACCAGGCTAGCCTCAAACTCACAGAGATCCTCCTGCCTCTGCCTCCTGAGTACTAGGATCAAAGGTGTGTGCCTCCACCGCCTGGTGACTTTTTTTGAAATTACATTTTTTTTTGGAGGGAACCTGGGGACGAGCATGAGTACAGTGATGCCTCTGGAGGTCAGAGGACAGTTTGAGAACGTCTGTCCTCTTCAGTATGTGGGTCCGAGGATCACACTCAGATTGTTAGTGTTGGCAGCAGGCCCCCTTACCCACTGAGCTATCTGAGCCAGGACTTCAGACCTGTGACTTGATACAGAAGTATTGGGAGGGCTATTAGATTAGACTGAGGTATTTTATATTTGAGAAGGGCATGGATTTTGTGAATTTTGTGAGTTGGCAAAGGTAAAGTGCTGTTGTCTGAGTATATTGAAGTTTTAATCACAAGTATGATGGTCTAAGGGTGTGGGGGGTAAGGCCTTTGGGAGGTAAGTAGAGAATGAGGGCAAAGGGCCTTTGAAGAACAGTCCGTGTCCCAGAGGCCCAGAGCGTGACCTTTGCGGCCATTCAGTAATGTAGTGAGGATGTAACTCTGATGTCCAGACTCCAGGGCTGCCAATTCCGTAGCCTACACATACAGACAGACAAACAGACACATAAATTAAAAGTACATGTTTTTAAAAGATTTACTCTACTAGAAATGGGATAGAAGGAACATAGTAGTGCCTGCCTCTAGGACTCTGTGTGTGTGTGTGTGTGTGTGTGTGTGTGTATTTTGATCTTTTTACTGAGGCTGGACCAGCATGTTTATTTGAACAGTTATTTATGTTAGTATGTGTGTTGCATTGTGCTAAGTAACACTAGCAATTCAGCTCTTAGAGTTGAGGGCTCCCTGTTGATTCTTCTGTAGCTTTCTGCCTGGTCCTAGGGTCCCTTAGCTAAGTCATTTTCAGGAAAGGAGAAATGAGAAAAGACATAGGCTTGAATGCCTTCTCTGTGCCCTGGATCTTTTTGAGCAAGCCTCTGAAACTCTCAGGACCTTAGTTCCTTCCTCTTTATTTTAGTTTCTTTCTTTCTTCCTTTCTCTTTTTTTTCTTCTTTCTTTCTTCATTTATTCATTCATTCATTCATTTGAGTCAGGGTCTTCTGTGTAGCCCTACCTGGCATAAAAATCACTTATGTAGCCAGGTTGGTTACATTATAGGTATGAAGCACTATACCCAACTAGTTCCTTCTTTAAGTAGGTGAGGCCCTGGTGATACACAATAGAGTACTTGCCTAGCATGCATGAAGCCCTAGATTATATGCTCAGCACTATATAAACCAGGGCCTTATGGTCCATGACTTTAATCCCAATAATCAGCACTTGGGAAGAAGAGGCAAAGAGTCAGCTGTTCAGGGCTAGGCCTCTAATCCCAGCACTCAGGGGCAGAGGCAGGCAGATCTCGAGTCTGAGAGCAGTCTGGCATACATAATGAGTTCTAAGCCAGCTAAAGCTACATAGTGAGACCCTGTTTTAAGAGCAAAAGTACAACTTGGGGAGAATCGCTGTTCCTCTAAGGCTGTGATAGGACCACCTGTAAACTTGCCGTTTGTTGGCTATAGACTTGGACATTTGTATTGTCTGCTCTGACCTTGCCACACAGTGCTCACCAGCACAGCACCCCAGGCACCGCGCTGTTCTTTCTTCATACTCCGTAGACCATTTGCCTCTGTGTAGCTAGGTGGTTACTGTCCTGCCACCTGCTTTACTGTCTACCTTTTGAATAGTATATGCTCTGTCTGAAGTTTGGGGTCTTTCTGTTTTCAAGGTGTAGCCCGCGCGATATCCCTGCCCGCAGGAACTCACGCGAACACGCAGGATTCTATCACGGCAAGTGTTTTATTTTCCCAATCATGGCGGAGAGAGAGCCCGAGAGGAGCCTGATCCCGCCTATATACCCTTTGGGGTGGACAATTATGATTGGCTGCTTGCTCAAATTCCCAGGTTCCCCTGCACTGTACATGCGCAGTTCGATGGAGGATATGACATCAGAAATTAGGCGTACCCAAGATGCTGCGCATGCTCGGTTTGTTACCTCACGCACACAGGCGTCAGCAAGGACAGCCGCCTACATCAAGGCAGGGTTTTTCTATGTAGTCTAGGCTATCCTGGAACTTACTGTGTAGACTATACTGGCTTCGAAGTTAGCATAGATCCAACTGCCTCTGCTTCTCTGGGATTAAAGGTATGTGCCAAACACTACCTCTTGTTCTTGGTTTTTAAAAAATTCTATAATATAATATAATGCACCTTTAGTCTCAGCTCTTGGAAGGCAGAGACAGGTAGATCTATATGAGTTCGAGTCCAGCCTGGTCTACAGAGTAGCGATCAGGATAGCCAGGGCTACATAGAGAAATTGTGTCTTGAAAAAAAAAAAGTAAGAATATAAGTTGTTTTTGTTTCTTTGTTTTTCTATGTCTATGTCTAAGTTAGGACAACTTGTGGGAGACAATTCATCTACAACATGGGTTTGGGGGATTGAATCCTGGTTGTCAGGCTTGATGACAAAGGGGTTTAACTGTTAAGCCACCTTATGGCCCAGAGAGAACTTTTTTCACTAGTCATACTGTTTACAGTACTACAGGAAATTTGTAATTACAGTGGGTTGCTGTGATAAGAATTAGGGAATCTTAACTCCTAGGCAGAAGGTAACTGATTTCTCAGTGGCGTATTTCCACAGTAAATGAAATGCTTTTGGTGAGCTCTAGTGGTTTTAAACAGTAGTGGACCAGCTTCAGCATGACTGTGTCTTTCCTTGCCTGTTCCCAGCAGACATTCAAGTCTTGTTCAGAAATGTATCCTTAAATGATGGGAAGCTCACTACTAGCTGTCTTAAGATTTGTAGCATTACGAAGTTGTCTCTGCAAGCTGGAAACAGCTGTAATTTGCATGATTGGTCCTTTCTCACACATGGGGACTGAGATCTCTTCTGGAATTCACAGCGTGACTTCCTGTCCAAAGTTTGTGACATACGAGCTATTTGAGTATGTTCATTGCTTTCATATCTGAACCAGTTTTCCTCTTGAGATAGCAGTAGCTCAGGCTGTGCTCAAACTCACTGTGTAGCCAAAGATAATCTCGGACTTCTGTTTCCTGTGTGTATGCATGTGAAAGCCAGAGATCCCTGAACATTGTCTTTCCCAATCCTAGTTTTATGTGTGTGTGTGTGTGTGTGTGTGTGTGTGTGTGTGTGTGTGTGTGTATGTATGTGGGTATGTGCTCTCGGAATAAGGAAGAGGTCATCGGATCTCTGGATCTGGACTTAGAAGCTGCCTGATATAGGTGCTAAGAACAGAGGTCAGGTCCTGTGCCAGACCCAGAGGTGCTCCTAACCACAGAGCCAGCTCCTCCCCAGTCTTCCCACTGCTGTGCAGTGTTGGGGTCAAGACTGCGGCAAGCCCTCTTCCCACTGAGCTGCATCCCCAGCCCAGTTTCCTTTTCTCCTTATGTAGCACTTGACTGGCCAGGAACTTGCTTGAACACAGAGATCTGTTTGCCTCTGCTTCCCAAGTGCTGGTGTTTTTAGGCAGCTTCAAGCTGGCTTGATGACCCAAGTTTGAGCCTCAGAACCTTGTAAAAGAAGTTGGTTACAGTACACATCCATGATCTCAACACTCCTGAGGCAGAATGTGAGGTAAGAGAATCTCCAACCTAGAAGCTTACAGGCAGTACGGCATAAATTGGAGATTCTGCCTCAAAACAAGATGGGGCTGAATGCAAACATATGAGTAGAGAATTCCAGAACTGACTGGTTTGTTAGTCACATAGTGTACGTCATTTGGTGCAGTTGTATGTTTGAGCCATGGGTCAGTGATTCCCCCATTCGGAACCGCACCGGTTGACTTTACCCCTTCCTTTCCGTCCCACCCAAGAGGTGAATTGCCCTTTGTCTCAGTGTATCCACACTGTGTGTGCTACTTGCTTGTTAGTCACTTGGTTACCATCTATTTACCAGAACTCGGACTGCTAGTGCTTGTTTTCAAGAAAACCGTGTTTAACTTCAGTATCAGGTCTGTATGTAAGAGTAGTGATCCTGGCGGTGTGAAATGCCAAGAAGCTGGAAAGAGTTCCCATTCCGTAAAAAGGTAGAAATTTTCAGTTTCATAAAGAAAGGAAAAACTGTTGATGTCAGTAAGTTCTGTGGCAATGAAGCATTAAACCCTATCTATTTTTCTATGAAAAAGTTATAGAGTAATTGTATATACTAGGCACAATTAAAGAGTAACAGTAACCATACCATGCTAAATAAATGTAGAGAACAAAACAAAAACATGTCTCTAGCTTTAATTCTAGCACTTAGGAGGCTGAAGTAGGTTATCAAGGAATACCAAGGCGATTGTGGATTATGTGAGACCTCTTAAAAAAAAACATACTGTGGGGGTAGGGTGGGCGTTGGAGAGCTGGCAGAGCCAGTTAAGAGTGTTGGCTGCTCTTTCAAAGGACCCAGGTTAAATTCAACACCCACACGGCAGCTCACAACTATCTGTAATTCCTGTTCCAGGGAATCTGACACCTTACATACTCATAGATGCAGGCAAAACACCAATGTATATAAAATACAAATTAACACTTTTTTTTTTTTTTAAAGGAGGGTTGGAGAGATGGCTCAGTGGTTAAGAGCACTGACTGCTCTTCCAGAGGTCTTGAGTTCAATTCCCAGCACCCACATGGTGGCTCACAACCATCTGTAATGGGATCTGATGCCTTATTTTGATGTGTCTGAAGACAGCTACAATGTACTCATATAAAATAAATAAATAAACCTTTAAAAAAAAAAAAAAAGGAAAGAAGAAAATAGAGCCAGGCAGTGGTAAGCTTTCAGGAGGCAGAGGCAGGCAGCTCTCTCTGTAGATCACTGTGTAGCCATGGCCTAGAACTTGCTCTGTAGACCAGGCTGGCCTCAAACTCAGTATCCTCCTGCCTCTTGAGTGCTGAGATTAAAGGTATACACTACTATGACCCAACTGATACAGAGTACTTCTGTATTAACGTTAACCAACAAGTTTACTGATTGATCCAAGGATTCAGACAATTTAATATGCTCAATGCAAGAAGCATGAGATGTACTTGTCCCTGGAGACAACAGCTCTAGTAGGAGAAAGAAAGTTCCTTTCTAGGGGTTTGTGCTATATCTCAGAGAATACAAGTGTCTGGGCTCAATCTACATAAGAAAATTAGGGGACTGAGAGATGAGTTGGAAATGAAGAGTGCTTGGTGGATAGTCGTGAAGACTGGGGTTCAAATCTCATCACCCATGTAACAAGCCTCACATTTAGTATGTGTCTGAGGAGGGCAGAAGCAAAGCTATTGTTGTCACTTGCTGGGGTCCAGCCTCCCTGAGAAAATGCAGCCCAGATTCAGGGAGAGATTCCAGGTGGATTAAGCAGAGTACCAGAGGAGGACACTCAGGGCCCTCTTGTGGCATCCGCACACACAAGTACACACGTACACAAGTAGTCTTAAAAATTAGAATTCTTTTAAAGCTTAATTTTATTTTATGCTCATTTTTTTCTTTTTAGCTGCATGTACATCAGTGAGGGTGTCAGAAGCCCTGGAACTGGAGCTCCAGGTAGATATGAGCTGCCTTGTGGGTGCTGGGAATTGAACCCAGGTCCTCTAGAAGAGCAGTTAGTGCTCTTAACCACCGATCCATCTTCCCAGCCCCACAAATTATAAGTCTTTACACATGTAAATTCAGAAGACACAGTTTTAAGAGACAGGCTCTTGTTCTATCTAAACTAACCCAGAACTCTGGAGCTCACATGGGTCTTGTCTCATCTTCTCATATAATAGGAACTACCTGTTCATGCTATGCTCTCCCTCACAGTACAGTGAGAAGTATCATTATTTCTGCTCCCCTAGGCACATAACCCACAAGTAAACACTTATAGAACGCTTTCAGATACCAAGACAGTGATGATTTGGGCTGTTTGCATTTATCTGTCTATAAACAAGTGTTCTTTAGTTACTAAGTGACAGGGTGGCTTAGTATATAGGGCTTTGGTTTGTTTTTAAATTTTTAAACAGTAATTGTGTGTGTGCATGCACATGTGCATGTGTGCACTCTGGTACATGTCATGGTAGAGGTCAAAGGACAGCTTGTAGGAGTCAGTTTTCTCCTTCCACCAAGTGGTTCTCATAAACTCAGGTTGTCAGGCTTGGCAGCAGGCACCTTTCTAGCCATTGCATCAGTCCAGCATTAAAAAAAAAGATTTAATATACTTTATTGGTGTGTGCGCGTGTGCGCTCGCTCTCATGTGCACATGCCCCAAAGGAATGTAGGTCCTTTCAGAGGCCAGAAAAGGGCCTGAAATCCTCTGGAGCTGGAGTTTGGAGCTGCTCACCATGGGTGCTGGGAATCTGCCTTGACTCCTCTGAAAGAGCAGCACACAGTCTTACTCACTGGGCCTTCTCTAGCCACCCAACATGTTTTTTTTCAGTAACATCTTTCATTCACATGTATGTGCAAATATGAACACGTATATGAACATATACATACCGATATGTCAAAATATTATTTTATTCAAATAGTAAAATACATTTTAAATATATATAAAAAATAGGAAAATAAGGGGAACTATTATCATCTGACCACTCTGATTATTTCAAATAATATCCCTCTTCACTTCCCCAGTTTAAATTCTGGGTGTGTGCAAGCCCTGCATAGTTTTTTAAAGCCTCAACCACAAGAATTTCACATTGAGCATGGAAATTTCTTGCTTCTTTCTTAAGAGGAAACTGAAAGTGCCTGTGTGCCTTCCCCCTCCAACCCCGTGTGTGTGTGTGTGTGTGTGTGTGTGTGTTTGAAAACAGAATTTCTCTGTGTAGTCTTCTCAAGATTCCTCTTGGAGTAGAGAACGAGCATTTATTGAAGAAAGAAAATCTAGGATCGATAAAAGAAAGGTTAAATAGGGGTGTATATTTTTAGAATAAAGTCTCAAAAATTAAGGAAAATCCAAGTTGCAGTCATGTGAGGGCCTTGGAGCAGGGTATATTTCTTTTGTCCCTGCTAAGCTGATCAGACTGGCTTTAACCAGACATCCTGAACATGGAACCCTATGGCTTCAGCTTACCAAAAAGCTGGTACTACACCTTGTGCCCCAGGCCCTGCTCTAAAACAGTTATTTTGAGAAGAGTTGCCGGCAGAGATGGTGCATGCCTTTAATCCCAGCACTTGGGAGGCAGAGACAGGCAGATTTCCGAGTTCCAGGCCAGCCTGGTCTACAGAGTGAGTTCCAAGACAGCCAGAGCTATACAGAGAAACCCTGCCTTGGAAAAAAAAAAACAGAGAGAGAGAGAGAGAGAGAGAGAGAGAGAGAGAGAGAGAGAGAGAGAGAGAGAGA